>JAQFZH010005002.1:0-11156 GCA_034695485.1 Entomobrya nivalis
GGAACAAGAGATATATGGATACTTAATGTGTTTAGAGTTTTGAGGTGCTATTTGAATTTCGGGTGAGTGTGTTCACTCGTTTCTAATAAATGGGGATGTGCATGCACCTATTGTAAAAGCTGTGAAGGGATTATAAATGAAAAAGGGATGTATATTGAGAATATTCTAAAATCATTTTATTAAACAGTGTGTGTATGTGGGGCTTAAAATATGAACTGGTTAAAAAAATTAAGGTGGAAAAAAGATACAGAAAAAATGAATGTAAATTTTAACTCGAAAAAAAAAATAACTGACAAAAATATTACATTTTATGCTTATCTGTATGTATTGTATCTGTATGCCAGGTTAAAAAGGAATTAAATCTGCATGCACATGTATAACACCTTTGTTCATTTTTTATCGTGCTTGATGGAATGTGTGAAATATATGAAACATGCAGTCTGAAACAATGAATATTTTTTAAGAGAAAAGGTGCTTGAGAAAGTATATAAGGTAAAATGGGTATATACGTTTGAAGATTGGTGTGTAAGGAAGGATATGTGTAGAAAGAATGTGTGTATTTTTGTTATATTTTTTTACCGGATTTTTCCAGATCTAAATTGAATGCTATCTCAAGGCAAACAATTTTTTGGAAGGATGGAATACAAAGTAATTTATCAATTTGGATTTTCAAATATAATTAATTAGATAATATGTAAATTTATTTTGATGCGAATTTTAATCCTAAGATGGAAATAATTACTTTGATAACGTATTCGTTAAGGTTATTTTTTTTTACAAAATCAAACCAGTTTGACACACGCTTGCTTCTTCATACTTTTGCAGGGAAGTGGGGAAAAGTTTATTTGGAATGGGATCCCAGTGTGTAGCAGGCTCGCAATTGAAATATAAAAGTTGATCTTGGGTTCACAGGGCCAAGAGCCGTTTGACTATAACTTTTAAACTCTTTGATATCAATTTTGATTCTGACCCAATCCTCACTGACTCTAGTGAATCCAAAATAGTGCAAATGAAGGCTTCTCAGGCTCAAAATACAAATACAATCGTAATACAAAATTTGCTCGACGAACAAAGTCATCTTATGGAAAATATTATGTCTGGGCGCATCATATTTAATTAACTATCCCAAACAAATAATTTTAACAAACTATTTCATAATTAACAACTTAATTCCTTATTTAAAAAATATATTATAATTGTTAAAGACTACTACGATTTAAAATTGATTTTTTTTTTCATAATTTGTATTCCTTGCGCAGATATACATTAATCTTTTTTTTTCAACAAACAGCAAAGTCATATTACAACTTATGAACTACTTATTTGTTTAAAAATTACTAATTAATTGTGCTTATCAAACGAACATATTCCCTAAAAAAAATTATAGTTTGAACCTAACTTAACTCAAAAAAGATTTTTGTGTGACTTCTTAGTTCTGAATTGTGGGTACTGAATTTTATTTATTTCTTTGGGAGCATATCCTCTTTATACATTTTGTCGGAGAAAATAATTAATCGAATGAGAAAACAATCAGGTTTAGGTAATCGCTGGGAGAGATGCTTCTTGTTCTCCATTAAAATTTTGTATTACTACGAGGAAATTTGTTGACAGAGTCTTAATAAGAGAGTAAATTTGCTTTATATGAATCTATTACTATTAGAATTTTATTAGTAGTGTCTTATATGTTATAGTGAAATATATGAAATCCTACGCTAAAAACATTAGTACAATGTCTATTATCTTAAACATTAGTAGAGTGTCCTACATGCATAATTTACTAGCAAAATTTATACTAGGATGCTAGTGCTGTGCATTTGTATGTGTATTCGAATAGTGAATGAATGCATTTTTTAACAAAAAAATTATAGCATTCCATGAAAATTCATTTCGGAAGCAGATGCAATGCATAAATTGTAAATCAAGTAAACTACATTGCAGTCTATGTATGAAAATGAACTGTTGAATTCATCAGCTAATTAGCCTCATGATTTGGATTCCTTGAATATTTTCATTCCTAAGTGAGTGATAAATTGATGCATGTACATTTAACAAAGTTGGGTTCAATAAATCATCAATAGAAAAATTCAGTGTAAGTACTTACAATGCACAATATATATATAAAACTTATATTTATTTTCAAATTGTATGAAACAAACAACAAATTAACATTTATTTTAATTTTAAATACCTATTATTATAAAATATTTGTAGAAAAAGAAGAAAAAAACTATAAATCAAGTTTTTTTTTGTTGGGATTTTTTTTAGCACTTCGCTTACCAGAATGTTATATCGATAAAAAAATAAATATTGATTAAAAATACACATAAGAACAACACACATGTTTTTTCCTTCTAAACTGCCGCTTTAACAAAAACTACTTTTGTATTGCAGTTGACTTACAATTAGCGTTATTATAACTACTGTCTGGACACGCACCTAGTTCACAACACTGGCTACCATTTGGTTTATTTTTTTGACAACATTTTTGAACAGTGTTAGCATTTTGTGGTGGATTTTTGCCATTGTAAAAAAAATTTATCACACAAAGTTGTCTTAGTCGGCAGAGGTCGGCACTGAAAAAAAATACCAATAAATTAATTCGCGATTTGCACAAAAAAACCCGAATAATTCCCAATTTAGAATAATTATTTGTTCATGCAAAAACCCTATAATCTTTTTTTTGTTAATTTATTTATTTATACAACTTACAATACAAGCACTAGCTGAAAAGTTTAACAAATTTATGCAGAATGAAGAACAGAAAAAAACGCATAGGTTAGAAAAGGAATACATGGTTTGGATACAAAAAAAAACGTTTTTTTTTCGGGTACCTGCACACAAAAAAGACTGTTTGTGTGCATGCTTTACACATATACCTTTCTTTCTTGTACTTTTAAAATGCCTTTCTTCGACTTTACATACTTTAATGAATGTAATGTGTGGATGAATGAATAGATATTTATGTATGTATTTTCCATGTTGATATATTTCCTTAATGTGTAATCCATTTTTATTTTCGTAATGAATGTAAACCTTGTCAGGGGATAATAAAGGGTAAATATATTCAAAACACAATAAAACACAAAGAAGGTGCTTTCATAAAAAAAATACTGGTTACAATTTACCAGTGAAAAAAAATGGGGATCCAATAAATAATCTACAGCTCAAGAGAATATTGAGACAAAAAAAATATTACTACAAAATAACTATTTATTTATTTTCCAACGATAACATATCATATCCAAATTATCAAAATCAAATCAAAACCAACAATAAATTTTTAACAAAACATTTGCATTTTTTGTCTCTTGAAAGTAAAAAAAAACCACACAAAATAAATTTTTTAAACACTTAACCTAAACAATAAAAATTTAAATATAAGAGGCAATTCGAAAAAAAAAATCCCAATTTTTTTTTTCTGGTTTCTGGACATCAGACAAAGTTCAGCTGGTTAAGTACATACAGTACTAAAACCTGGTGGGCATTGAGAACCTCCTTGAAGTGGGTTCTGACAACACTGACTCTGTTTCTTATTACTGGTATTGCAACATTGTGTTACAGCAGGCAAATCTGATGGAGGATCTTGTATCCCGTAGTAAACCACTTTGTTACATATTGGTTGAGATGGACGAGGATTCGATGGAGTTGGTTTTATCTTCGGCGGCAAATTTTTGCACTGCAAATCATAACCAATATTAAATTAATTTTTTAGTGGAATTTTTTTTTATCAATTGACAAGTTATCATATTTCACAATAGTTTTTAATTGTTAAAAAAATTGATAAATAATTCATGATTAATATTTTTTTTCTGATTTTTTTAACAACTTACTACACAGTTCCAAGTGGAATATCCATTCGCACAATTAGCTGAGGATTGTCCTTTTGTACAGCACTGCACCGACACTACTTGACCTGTCCGCTTACAGCAGTTTGAAGCTCCGTATGAGGTACCAGTATTTACACCTCCTTCATTAAGCAAATCCTCAGTGCAGTCTGGAAGTGGGTCACTGGCGGTCATATTGACAGCACTGAGACACTGCAAAAAACCGGTAACCCAACAAAAATAAAACAAAGTTTAATTATTATTTTGTTTTACAATAGTTTAAATTATTTTTTTAGTTATGTAATTTGCTTAAAAATTCTTACATTTTTCTTGGCACGAAGCCTGTCTCCAGTGGTGGTCAAGGCTGTAAGAAGAACGCACCCGAACAAAAAAACCAAAATATTTGGAACACTTGCCATTATTCTGACAAAAAAACAAAATATTTTTTTTAGGAGAAAAAAAAATCTTCAAGAAGAGCACAATAGTTATATAGGGAGGACAACCAAAGTTGAAATGTAATTTTGAAGTGGTAGCAATTGAGAAGCTAGTCCATCTAATTTATACAGTTTGTAAAGAGCATATTAACCAGCTTACAAAATGCTTTCAAATGGAATAAATGCATGGGTAACCCTTTACACGCAGTTTTACCATAGCAAAAGGATTAATGGATATTTAAAGTAACTTTTAAGGTACCTTACATTTCTGGGTGAGTTCTGAATGGATTTCTATGAATATTGTTTATCCATATAAGCGAGTCAGTCCCTTTATGCATTCGTTTTATTGGGTTCATTGTAAAGCTTGGGAAAAGGATTATAAAAAAATACTGAGAAAAGAATGAGTCGTTTGTTTAAATCAAGGTGCTTGTATTACAAATGTACTGGTTAAAATACTTGCATGCTTAGATGTGATAAAGTAAAGACAAGACTAGTGTGAAATATAAGTATATTAACTTTGTAGCATGTGGTGGTGGGGTGGTCCTTATATTTATTGTATATATTGGGCATTTTTACGGATGAATGGATATTTGAATAGCTATGTAACAGTTTATTATAATGTTGTATGTACTTACGCTAGTGGGAATGTAAAGCATATAAGTTTTATCATCTTGAGAAGAAAAAAAAATATTAAAGGAATTTGAATATTAGTTAACCGGATCTATCTAGAATATTATGGAGCATTGTGGACCTACTGGGAATTTGATGTGTATGCCTAAGTAATATTTTAAATGATATGACAAATGATAATTTATTATTAGCTTTATAATTTAGATTACATTTAAAAATCTAGAAAAAAAACTACTACTCTAGTTCAATGAACTTGTATTCTTAACGAAAAAAAAGTTATGATTAACCCAATAGTATTTTTTTTATTCAGTAATTAAGTAAATTGGTTACACAAATTAAAAATAAAGACACACAAACTGAAAAGTAATTAAATTTAAAAACTAATTGATTAGTACATCTATCTTTTTTTTGGTTGGTCGGTCCCAAAAATAAATTAAAAACTGAATCAAATCTAGAATTTTTTTTGGACTTTATCAAGAAAAACTTTTTGTTCTGATAAGAAGATTAACAGTTTGTTAAATTGACTAATTAATATCTTATGTATTCAAGATAATATATATATTTGTGCATTGTTTGTTCTTATAGCTGTTTTCTAGTGTTCAGGGGGAAAATATAGAAATTTCCATGAATTTCATCCGTGTTTTTCACACATTTCCCCAAAAAAAATTTTATACAAGTAGCAAAAATGTTTACCAATATAAGTATATGTTTTTTTAGCAATTGTCATCTTAGTAATGCAAAACTCAATAAAAAAATATTCCAACATTTTTTAACATGCCAATAATAAGTAATACTTAATAAGTAAGTAATAAGAAAATGATATGGAAAAATATAATGTATAGTTTAACAGCTAGTTTGTAGGATGAGCAATATAAGTTAGTTATTTATATTGCTCAATTGCTTTAGTTATAAAATATGATGCAAATTAATTATGTTTCAATCAAACAAATAATCGTTTATATTTTTACTCGGAAGCTCCACACGACAAAAAAAAATTAAAACCATTTGAAAAAAATGCTCTAGCAATTTCTCATAATAATTAATTATTTTTTTAAACGACCGCTGGTAACCTCCCTGACCCTGAGCCTGTGGAGGAGGGTGACCCTAATCATAATGGTGGTAGTCACCCCATCTATTATCAGAAATATGAAAAATATTATGTCTGCTTCTGTGCATAATATTTAAATAACATTATTTAACAGCTATAAAAAACTATATTTAAGCACAATTTAACACTTTTATGAACTATAAAAAAGAGATGTAATAATTAGATAATTAGTCTTGATAATTGAAATTGATCCCGGTATTTTTTCACATTGAAAAGAAAAAAAAAACATAACTGATATACTTAATTCCTACAGCCAGTGTTTTAATTATTAATTTAAGTGGATGAGTTATATTGACTGAATGTAAATTTTCTCTTTAAAATTTAAATATTCATTTTGTTTATGCATAATGGTATAAAATTGCATAAAATAGCAATTTGAACATTAAATATTTATTTTCTTGTAATTTTTCCAATTTAAAAACCAAACACTTATAAATAAAATACTTGACTACTTGATTTTTTGTCACAAACAAACTTAATTCATTAAATTTGATCAAAAAATATTTTAAAACAGCTTCCATTAAATATAAACAGTAAACATACCAACACTACTAAAAACTTTAACCAAAATATTTTCTCAATTTATTTTACAAAAAAAAATAATTGAAGTAGTCTCCACCTATTTAAATTTTTATCTTCGATGGTTTATCTTTCTGTGCGTTCCACTAAGGCGTCGCACACTGAGCAGTTGTAAAACATTTAGAGGGGCATTGAGGCGCACTTTGTTTCCCCGTTGTCTTTTTTTCACAACACAAACCCAAGCCGGATGCACAACAGGGCGCCACCCCAGGACGATTTTTGGGCGCAGCCGGTTGTCCATAGTAAGTGCTGTTTGTACAACTAGTGGTCAAATCATTTGGCATGGGTTTACACTGAAAAAAATTAATAAACAGTTAAATTTAATTAATTAATTTTTTTTTAAAGAAATCATAAAATTAAACCCTTTAAATATATTTTTTTTTTGAACTTACAAGACAAGCCGTGATGCTATAACCCGGTAGACAAACGGGGTCATCTAACTTACTATTAGAACCACTACCAGATCTCGAGTATGATGCACAGCACCTCACCGACCTTGTGTCACCAGTCCATTTACAACAGGGCTTTGCTCCTTGGGCGTTACCGTCTATATCGGAAGCTTCTTCGACTGTACAACTCGGAACGGGTTTCGTAAGTGGATTATTTCTATCCTCAGCGGAGCACTATAAAAAAATAATGAGCATAAAAATAAAATAAATGTTATAAAAAAATTTAATTCAATTTTTATTTCCCTTTGAACGAATATGTTTTTTGTTTAAAAAATAATTATTACCTTAGCTGGTTTCGTTTTTTGTCCGGTGGCCAATGCGAATAAGTAGTAGGCGAGGAAAAAGAGGAGGATTTTTATAAGTTGATTCATGATTTGAAAAGATAGTTTTAAAAATTTATAAAAAAATAATAATTAAGGGGAGCACTTTATTAGGATAGTAGTAATACGGGTGATATTTCCTTGAGAAATGATAAGGATTGAGAGAAGCAGCCATCCAATTTATAAATATTGGGAACACGGCACTATTTCTTATGGATTTGATAGCAAAGTGTCAAAATGCATTTTAAAATGGACCATTCTTCTGCAGTCTTTTAAGTCATTGTAAAATAATTTTGGGGGGCGCCTTACAGTCGATATTTTTTTGGGTACCTGCAAACCAGACTATGTTCTAACATGCACGTGTATGTATTGCGAAGATGCACCTTTCAATGCATTCTATTTAGTGCATTTTGTTGTTCTTGTTGATTGTAAAGCTTGTGAAATATGTAGATATAAAGGAAATACTGTGAAAACAATAAATACTTTGTTTAAGGGATAAAGTGCTTGTGAATAAAGAAAAAAAAATATATAATATACTGGCTATACATTTTAAAGTTGGTGACCATGTAGAAGGAAGGCAAGAAAAAAAATATATCAAAGGATTTAGATTTTTTTTCAATTGTTTATTTTTACCGGATCTTTCCCGATCTTAATACAATGCAATGCCAATGGGAGCCAAGGAACATTTTTGTGTTTTAAATGGGATACTAAAAGTAAACGAAATAGCATGTCTCTTTGAGTTTAAAAAAATTGATTGAATGATTATTCATTTTTTTTAAAATTCGAATTGATTTATGCTTCTATGAATTCATCATTTTAGTGGCTAGACCCAAGCAACCGAAACCATTAAAAAAAAATTATCTAGCAGAGGACTTGATGAACAATTGTGATTAATTTTTGGTATGAAATTTTCGAAAAAATTATACGAGTAGGAAAAAAACGTCTATATATTTTTTTTAGCAATTGTCATCCTAATAATTAAATACATTCAAAAGTGTTTTATTATGCCAAATAAATGAATCGTTTAAAACGAAACGAAAAAATAAAATCAACCAATAGTAAAAAAAATATAGTAAAATAACCTTACAATTTTATTTAACATTCATAATAAAAAAACACACACAAATTTCCATTAAGAACATAAGCCGCCCCCCCCCCAGAAAAAAAAAACCCGTTTCAAAACTCAAATAACATAACTGATTATAGAATACCGATTTAAACATTTAAAAAAATATTTAAAATGCAAATTTGATATTTAAAACAAAATGCTTACTTTTTTTTCTCTCAATTACCCCAAAACAGTAGTTTCATTTATTTTTGTCTCAATTTACCCCCAAAATGTAGTTTTATTTATTTTTGTCTCAATTTACCCAAAAACAGTTGTTTTATTTATTTTTCTCTCAATTTACCCCAAAAGTAGTATTTTTTGTCTCAATTTACCCCATCAAGTAATACTTTAACTTGGTTTCAATTTACTCCATATAGTAGTATTTTGTCTCAATTTACCCCAAAAAAGTAGTTTATTTTTTTTTGCCACAGGCTTTTAAGGTGTAGGTGTAACACACTGAGCAGTACTGAAGCATTTCGGGTTAGGACATTGACTCTTTTTAGTAGCTGTGTCCTGAACCCTTTTCGCAACACAAGCCCAAGCCAGATGCACAACAGGGCATAAGACCAAGACGACCTTTGGGTATAGTCGGTTGTCCATAGTAGGTGGTGTTTGTACAGCCAGTTGTCAAATCATCTGGCATGGGTTTACACTTAAAAAAAAATCAAATAAAAATTATCCAACAAATAATTAATATAATTAATTATATTAATTTTTTAAATAAAATCTTTTCTTTTTAATGAAGAATATTTTTTTCTTGTAAACTTACTTGACAAGCCGCAACGCTATAACCTGGTAGACAAACGGGATCAACTAATTGAGAATTGAGACCACCAGTGGATGTGTAAGATGCACAGCACCTCAACGACCTTGTGTCACCATTCCATTGACAACAAGGTTTTCCTCCTTTGGCATACTTATCGATATTTATCATTACCTGGGAACTACAAACTGGAGTGAGACTAGTGATTGGAGGAGTAGGGTCATCATGAACAATACCGCACTACAAAAAAAATATTATATTTTTTACAAAGTTATAAAATTATATTTAAATTTTATGAATATTTTTTTTATAGATTTTTTTTTGTTTAAATTTTTTTTTTACCTTATATGCTGGTTTTGTTGTTTGTCCAGTGGCCACTGCGAGGAACAAGGAGAAGGTGATGGAAAAAAGTACAATTTTGGTAAACTGGGCCATTATTTAAAAAAATAAAATATGTCAAATAGCTTGAAAAAAATGGGGGGGAGAGAACTTTATGAGAGTACTAGCTCAGGGGAGAAGGATATTTGAAGTGATGATAATTTTGACAAGAAGATCAGGATGGAATTTATGAAGATTGTTAAGTTAAGAGCACTATTCTTTTAGCCACTTCAACTCATATTTTTATTTTGTTAAAATGCATTACTTGATACATTTGTTTTTTTTTGGGTACCTGTTAGGACACCTGCTACAATAACTTCAAATTATACGTACATATTATATGACGTACGTTGTTTATATGTATATACCTCTCAATGCATTTTCAAAAAGCCGTTTTCAATTCCAAACCCTTCTTTGGTCTTTGGAAAAAATACTCATTGGAAGGCTTGTGAATGGATTTTTTTTCATGTATGAAAAATACTCTGAAAAACAATGAATATATTTGTTAAATGATACAAGGGTAAGTACTGGCTATACATTTTAAAGTTGGTTGTGGTGGAGAAGAAAAGGAACAAAAAAATTTATCTTTTTTTGGTGATTTATTAACCGGATCTTTCCAGATCCTAACACAAATTCGATCAAAGCCAACGAACATTTTGTTTTTGATGGATGGAACACAAAGTCAATAAAATACTTTGCCCGCCTCCCTGTTGAGGTACCGTTTACCTTACCTTCCCCCCAAAGAAGGTGAATCTCTATGCCCCACCTCCCAATAATGATGTTAACTCTGTTGAGGTGGATGTCTCAACATCGCCCCAAATTCCGATTTCATTTACATATGCTTCTGCTGATGATGTGATAACCTCCCTGACCCTGTGGCTGGCTGTCGGGGAGGGCCCTGATAATAATAGTGGTCAGTCACCCTCTCCATCATATCCCCTTGGAGGGGGGGGGGGAGGTGGATGCTGATACTTAAATATTACTTGATAAACAAATTGTGTGACAGAATAAGTGAATTTATATACATTTTTCTATTTCATTTTTTATATTTATTTTAGCTACTTATATACACCACAACATGAGAACAGTATCAACAATTAACAGGAAAAGAAAATATATCAAAAAATTGTCATCATTTATCAAGTCCCCACATTAATTTTACATGTCGTCTTGTTGATTACTGGCTTATGTTGATGCCATACATATATATTTTTAACTACAAAATACAATTCACACGAACACCAGAGAAAATAATTTTAGTCTGTGTGCATCATGTTTAACTAACTGTCCCACAAATTATAACAAACTATTTGATAATCAACTTATTTTTTTACAATTATCATTCCATTTAAAAATCTAGAAAAAATCGACTACCATTTTTTTTAAATAAAAATCTCCTCCCAAGCAGCATAACATTTTTATGAGCTATAAAATAGATGTGATATTTAACTAATTAGTCTTTTATATTTAACTTAACAGTCTAACGAAAAAAAAGAAAACAGTTTATTTATGAAGATGTTCAAAAAATGAAAAATAATCTTAATTAAAAATTAATTGATTAGT
>JAQFZH010005003.1:0-11153 GCA_034695485.1 Entomobrya nivalis
AGACAAAACGGATTAGGCTCAGAACTTTAAATGCTTTTAGAGCGCGTTCAACGCGCGGGTCTATGGCCTTTCCTTGTCTAATATAAATAGAACATTTTATAAAATTGAGGACTTATCATAAACAGACTGCAGCTGCTGAATATCACATGTACTAGCTATAAACCCAAAAACAAACAAAATATGTAATGTCGTGTTATATTACATGTTATCTTTCCAGTAAAAACTTGTGTACGTTCCTTCTTCCAAATCTAGCATCAACATTAATTTCCTTCCATATTCTGTCCTATTCTCCAAAATGCTGAGCTCTGGACGCTGCGCTGGAGCCCAAGAAAATTCACTTGTCATAATATCGTTAATATTACCATCATCACAGTGATTGATGTGCGTTGTGCATGTGTTAGAGGCTCTAACTCTAACTTAGAGCAATGTTTTTTACTCATTTACATTTACATAATTTCCCTCATTGCTTTATGATGAATAGGGTATTAGGAAATCACATATATATTTTTTAAGACAAAGAATCATTTTGAATTTAATTAATTAGTTATTTTATTACTACATAATCATCTTTATTCATCGGGCAGACGTAAATGCAATGAAAATAAAAATGTAAGATTAATCACGAACATGCCATTCTTTTATCATTAGCACGTTTTATTTGATTTTATAGCTTAAAATAAAAGGCTATAAATTTAATAACCTTCAACCCTGCTTTCTATTAAATAAATACGAGATTAATGGTCCTCTTTTATCGCATAACAAAATGGAACCAACTATCAATCAAGAATGGAAAAAAATGGCGATTGAATATTCAGAGTTGTATTTGTCTTGTCATTGAGATTTTTGTGATAATAAAAAGATTAAATGAATTGTGTCATTATTTAATTGTATTTTTTAATTGACTATTGATTTGAAATATAGTAAAGAATCGTGTCTGTTTTTTTGTGGATGCAAAGTTCACAGAGATTTACATTTTAGGCATTCTCGCGAACGCCACAAAAGAGAGAACAAATGAAGACAACTTGGAGCATTTTATTTCTCGGCATTTTATTTTCGGTGTGTGCAATGCCCAACCCCGAAAATGGAGTTCCACAAGCCCCACAACAACAGCAACCTCCTCAAAATTCACCATCACCTCAGCAGCAACCGCCTCTAAATCCACCTCAACAACAACCACCACAACAACTTCCACCTCAACAGCAACCGCCCCAAATTCCGCCACAACAGCAACCACCACAACAGCAACCACCTCAAATCCCACCTCAACTACAGCAGCAGCAGCCCCTTAATGCTGATCATCCCCTTCATCCCGAACACCCGCCGCATCCAGAACATCCCCCTCATCCTGACCATCCACCTCATCCCGAGAATCCAAACGAACAACCTAAATCCCAATACCCACCACAGCAACGACCCCAACCGCAACAAGGACCCCAACCGCAACATGGACCCCAACCGCAACAAGGACCCCAACCGCAACATGGACCCCAACCGCAACATGGAACCCAACCGCAACAAGGACCCCAACCTCAACATGGACCACAACCGCAACAAGGATCCCATTCACAGCAACAACCTCATTCGCAGCCCCGCCCTGATTCTCGTACATCTGCAAAAGCTAACGCTAATGCTATTAGCAATGAACGAGAAACAAGTAGTCCGGGAAGCTCAAGCGGCTTTGGTTCCAGCCACAACGATCAATCCGCTCAACTCGGTGACTTCCCATACCAAGTTGCAATCCGAGTGCGTGGTAAATTTGTGGGTGGGGGCACTCTCGTCCGATCCCCAATCACGGGTAACCAGATAGTCATAACTGCAGCCCACATTGTGGCTGAAACCGAGTACAATAGTACCCAACCAATAATTCCAGAACAAATCGTCATTCGAATGGGCGTCGTCTACAGAGAGGACACTGGTCAGGAACGGCATGTCATTAGGAACTTTGTACATCCGGGCTACATCCTTTGGAAAGTCAATCAGCGACCCATTTTTAATGACTTGGCCATTTTGGTACCGGATCGACCTTTTACAACTAATGATCATGTGCAGACATTGGCCTTACCTATTTTGGATTGGCCACCGGCTCATGAATGGGTCATTGTGAAGGGATGGGGTCAAGGTAGGGAAGCCGGCCATACTGGAGCTTCGTCCATTTTAAGATACTTTAAGGTTCCCGTCTGGGAAAACTTCAAATGTGACGCTGTCTACTACAAAGAGAGTGGACTTGACTTGGTCACAAGCAAACATTTCTGTGCTGGCTATGAGGATGGAAGGAAAGATAGCTGTGGTGGGGATAGCGGGTCTGCAGCCATGGCAGCAGTGAATGGTATCCCATATATGGCGGGAGTGGTTTCATGGGGCAAAGGTCAATTTTTACTTTTTACATAATAATTTTGTAATGGAATTTGAATTTAAATGCAAGAATTTTTTTAAATGATTTTTGTCGATTAGGTTGTGGAGAACCCGGTTATCCTGGCGTTTACACGAAAATTTCTGCCCACATGGATTGGATCAAGCAAACTATGTATCTTTTTGAGACGTTTGGATACATTTAAAAATAACTAGATCAAAAAAGTATATCATGCAAAGTTGTTATTTTTAATGATTTGATTTCAAATAAAATATTTAAACAAAAATACTAGATTTTCATTTCATATTTTATTTATTCATGTTATGTTATAAAAGTTATCATTTAATTTCACATTATGTCAATCAGCCATGCTTTTTTTAACATAAATATTTTCCCATCTTATATCTAATTGTCTTTCAATTAGTTTGACTTTGACTAATTCATCATTTGAAGTATCCTGAAAAAGTACTCAACTTCCATTTCCGAATCATCTTCGAGATCTGTACAGTGAACCGCATTTTCCACTCTTGAGACGCCATACTTGGCACGCAAGCTTTCAGGTCGTAGCTTTCTTCCGAGAATCTTATTTAAAAAATGATAAACTTAATTAAGAATTTATATTAAGAACTAATTATTTTTTAAAGTAAAACTTACAGGATCCATTGGACCACACAACTCTCTAAAAGCTTTTGCCGTTTTTTCACCACATCCCGTAATTTCCATTACGATACTTGGGCCATTGGAAAGCTCATTTGTCATCGCCTTGAAAAAAAAACATGCATATCAAAATTAACTTTAAGCTAAATTAAATTAAATTATTTAAACTAGTTCAAAGTTAACTCACACTGAACTCCGGCAAAACACCCTTATAAATCTCGTAGTGCTCCTCAGCGTGTGTCCGATCCAAGTAGAACATTTCCATCGCAGAAATCTGGAAACCGGCGGTCATTATGTCGTGCATTATCTTTCCAGCGTAGCCTGATAACCAAACATTCACAAAAAATCATTAACAATTAAATCTCGAAAAACGTATTTTTTAAATCCATGTTATCTTTTTCATACCAGCTTTCACAGCATGCGGCTTAACAATTGCCAAACTAGAGCATCTACCCCCAATCATGGCCACCGGTGCCAAGTGAGGCAGCAGAAGTCTGCACTCAGTGAAAAAGAATGCCATGTCATTTACCGCACATTCCAGAGTTTCAGAGACGTCCACTCCACAATGAATAAAGTTTTTCCCGTAGAGTGCCCTCAGACTCCACGCATTTTTTAACTTGGCTTTGCCAGGATCCATGGGGCCTGCCATTTCAACAAGGCGCTCCACAGCGTTTTCACCAACAAGAAGGAAGGCTACCACAGGCGCAGAGGTGACGTGGTCAATGAGCTCTCTGAAATTAAATTTACGAGGAATTACAATTCAAAATGGTTGAAAATAATTAATATTAAATTATTTTGTATTTTTAAATACTTGAAAAAGGACTCGGCAGAGTATTGCTTGTAAAAGCCCCTTGCAAGTTGGGGAGTCAACCAAGCCATGCGACAGCGTAAAATGTTGAATTGTCGGTCGAGACATTCGTAAATTTGGCCAAGGCATTGAACCGCATGGGGACGGATAAGCAGAAAAGTTCTAAAAAAGAAGATAAATAATTAAAGTTGATAACTAGACTAATAAACAAGGTTGCTAATTGATAGTTTTTACTTTTCATTGATTTTATCCAGAAACTGTTTCGTGCAACCTAAAAAATAATAATTCAAGTAAATTAAGATTAAATGAACAATTAAAATTAAATTTAAGTGTGCAATATATAATAAATTGACTTACTGTCCGCATATTCCGTAACCGTCATCTGGCGTCCGTAGATATTCAAGACGTTACTGAGCATCAAGGCGGGTAGAGTGATCACATCAACACGCATGCGTTTGAGGAAGCGACGATTATTTATTAGATCAGTCTGCCAGAACAACATAATAACTTTAAGTTGATTAAGCCTTGTAATTATTTTTTTAAATTAAGTAGTGCTTACAATCTCGCAAGACTTGTCCACATCGTAATAAGTCAAGGTATACTTTTTGATAAGATCAGATTCCCGATCGTACCACTCCAAAACGACAATCAGCTTGTCAGGAACTCTCTGTTTCGGCAAATTAAAACTTAAATGTTTTACAATTTCTCAATGAATATTTTAGCGTTTTTTAATTTAAAAAATTACCGATCTCCGCTTTGACGTTCCACAGGTGCCGGCAGGCATTCCACAAAAGCCTGTGGCACACACTTCTCGGGAATTGATCCATCCTGGTCGAGAACCCTCTGGAATGTATGGTGGGGGTGTTTCAAGAGGCTTTGTTAATCTGCATCGCCAATCGTTTGTCTTCCCGTAACAGGGACACTGCTGTTCTGCCATGATTGCTTAAATTGTTAATTGTACGAGATAAATAAGTATTTCCAAACTTTTTGAGTTTGATTATAATTTTTTTTTTGAAAAATTGTAAATTTTAAGAACATTTGACCATATTTTTAACAGTTTAAAAATAGATTAAATAAAAGCTTATCATGGCGACCATTTTTGGGGTTATCTGATAGGTCAAAGGTCATGCCAGGCGAGAATGAGTGCTCGTAAAATTTAATGGGGACAATGTTGAGATTAAAGCCATTATATTAAAATTGGGGCATTACGAGACAATAATTTATTGTTTTAACTTTATAACTTGCTTTTTGCCCTACTTTCAAGAAAGCCGAAAACCTTTCCACAAAAAATAAAATATTTATACATTCTTTTCAAAAGCATTTTACAATTATTACCATCAGAAATGAACCTCAATTTTATCTTAATCGCCCTCCCCATTATCTTTAATAATTTAAACCTAGTTAACTCCCAGAAGATGAGCATGCCCCACGAGAGCACTGACCCTATGTCCGGCTACATGAACTCAATGGGTAGTTCCAAGTTGGACATTGACGCAATCCTCATTCAAAGGAGAAACCTGGCGTTAACCACTTATCACCTTTTGGATGACGCCAACGGACATCCGATATTCACTCGACCTTTGCATGACCGTGGGAAAAAGTTTATATTTTTCAACAATCCCTCATTCCCAGCCGGTTCAGGCCACTACATCATTTTAAGGAAGATGGAACGTCAAAGCAAAACAGCGGGGTTTTCCCAAGGGACAATCGGCTCAAAGGGAAATGACTTTAATAAAAATCCACAGTTTTTGTATGAGACCTTCTCATTGAGTTTTAAGTAATTTTCACAGTAAAAAATTAAAAGAATTTAAAAAATAAGCAATTAGTTTAAGTAAATTTAATTTGATACTTTATTTTATTTGAATAAAAAAGGGATAGTTTGACCGGAAGTGTGTCTGACTTGGATCCCATGATGTACAACAGAGTTAGAATGAAAGCTGGGAAAAAACTTCGCATTCCAAGTCCATTCAGAACAAGAAAAGGAGGGACAAAGATACAAAAGCAGTTTCCAGGTCCTTTCCGAAGAGTTCGAGGGAAAAGGGATGCTGATGACAATTACTTGTCTGAAGAAAGGGGGGCAAATACTACATTTAAAGTACAAAATTGTCACAATTCTAATTTAACTGTGACTGTGTCGCCTGCCAAAAAACAATAAAAAAACTACTTTGTCTAGTTTACACGGCTGTATAAAATTTATATACTTTACATTTACTTTGGCCTATTTCAACATTGATTCCGATAGAAAACGTAACAAACACGTGTTGGCTGTTGACGGGTTGTTGACAACTCCTTGTTTAAATTGAAGTGTTAATTGTAGTTGTGTTTTAGCCGTTAGTTTAGTTAATTAATTGATTAATTTTAATGCGATTACTCTGGTGGTGGGGTAAAGCTAAATTTTAGTTGGGTTAAAGAAGAGTTTATTTCTTAGATTGTTCTTAATTTAATGGTTTCACCAGTTTCACGTTAATACAACTTTTAGGTCTCGTGTTTGTTTAAATTGGTAATTAAAATGGGTTCGGGCAGTAGTACCAATAACGATAAAAGCCACAAAAGTCTTGATGTAATGAGAGTCTCCAGTGGAGTAAGATTTTAATAACTATTTTCTTTTTTAAATGCTTAATGTTGCGTATGCTAATTGTTACCGTTATACATTTGTTTGGCTCCATTTTTTTTTCAGTTTCGTTCGGAAAAATCTGCGTTCACTTGGAAGATTGAAAATTTTGATGTGGTCCGTCAATCGAAGGAACAAATTTGTGCGCAGAAATTTGACTTCAACGTGGGGGACAAGATTGGGCTTCCATGTAAAATGTCATGCTGTCTTCACTATGTGGAGCCAAATCCATCTTCGGAGGAGGCTAATGTTAACGGAATAGCTGGGACTGATGACGACGTTGTCAAGAAATGGATTGGACTGTACTACAATTTGATTCATTCACCTCAGTCAACAGCTCATGTTAATACTGTGATGCAAATTGAGATCTATAATAGGCATGGTCATAAGTTTTTGAGTTTGGATGGTAAGTGCAGAAGTCATGTTTGTTTTTTAAAATAATTTATTCATTTCAAATTTGTCAACTCAATTTACTAAAACATGCTGTAAATTTTGTGTGTATTTTAAGGGGGCGTTGCTGATCTGGTCAGCAAACAAGGTTGGGGCTTCCCCCAAGTCCTTTCTAAAGATGCTCCAGTTGATCAACTGCCTTTAATTGATGGAAGCTTAACTATAACCATTAAGTTTACCATTTTTGCGCCCAATCCTACAACCACCCATGATGGTGCTGCTATGATGATGCACATTCGGAAAATGGAGTCTGGCACTATTGGATCGTCCAGATCCATTCACAACTTGGTTCGGGACTACAATAATTTGTTCAAGCAGGCAAATCAGAATCAAAGTGAAGAGAGCAAAGGATATTCTGATGTCAAAATTTATTCAAAGGATGATCAAGTTTTTAAGGCGCATCGAGCCATTTTGTCAGGTTCGTCCATGAAAAACATTGAGCTATTTCAGTTCTTGCTCATTTGTAATTAAATTTTTTAACTAATTACTTGTCCATATTTTTTAAAGCGCGAAGTCCAGTGTTTGAAGCCATGTTTCGTAACAACCTATCTGAAGCGGAAACTGGAATAGTCCGAATTCCAGACATCTCTGGACCCACACTCAACATCGTCCTCCAGTACATTTACACCGGAACCCTTCCCATCAACTGGAGTAAACCGGAAGTAGTCGTTGAACTGACCAATGCTGCAGCCAAATACGAGCTGAAAGATTTACTGGAGTATTTGGACTGGAAATTGGGAAAAGTTTGTGATGAGCAAACAGCAGGTAAGCTATTACTGCTCGCTAATCGACTTCAATTACGCAAAGCTGAGAAACAAATTTTGGAGTACATCAAGCAACACGGCGTGACCAAGTCAAAGGATTTCATTGCTATTGTTAAGCATATCGCGGATAATGACAATGAAAATCAGAACTAATGATCTTTTTTACTTTTGTTATTCATTTTACTATTATTTCATAATTAAAATTAACAATTAAACAGTCATTGTTGTAAACCTAAATGTATTTACAATGTAATCACACAAAAATATACAATTCACATAATTATACTTCTACTTTACTTACAGTTTTAAGCATTATTATTATTACCGAACGCGTGTATTTAAAAATTGACTAAAATTGTAAAATTGATTAATTGAGAATAAATACTATCTCCATTCAACTTTCTCTAAACTCCAAAGCTGACTCTTGCTCTTGTCATCACACGCCCTCAACTCGAGAGCAACTCCTCCGGAATCCGAAGGACTCGTTTTTTTGGTCCCCGGCAAATCTAAACACTTTCCACTAACCTGGTGCACTATTCTCCCAGCCTCCTTATCAAATCTCCACCTTTGACGATCCAACGTATTGCAAGCCATTATCCTCACCTCTGACTCTTTATCCTTAAACTCGGGTGCATCAAGACAAACGCTATCATCCGTTTTAAAGTAGCCATCCGGTGTCAGTATAAACATTTGGGGAGCATACAGTTCAATAATGCAATCCGACACACTAGCCACGCCATACGGTTGACCAAATGTTTTTGTTCGGGGACTCTGCAAACACTTTTGATTCTTCTCATTTCTCACTTTCCCAAAGAACCGGTCATCCATCGGCATAAAGTGGCTGGGCCAAATGTTTTCAAGGTACCATTTAAATGACTTGCATTCCAACTTATTATGGCGTAAATTAAGGCGGTCTTCAATAGATTGGTTTTGGGCGTAGACTGCAACTTCCGGATGGATTTTAAAGTAAAAGTCTTTCCACTCGTCCATCCACACCATTGCCACACGGGCTAAGTTGGAGTTGAGGGTATCACCCACGCCACCTGGGAATGTGTAGGGGGAGGATTTTCGGAACAGGTGGCCTACGTGGGAGCATGGTGCAATTTCAAGTACCGCACCACACATCCAGCCCTTTAAAATAATTTTAAAAAAATATCATTAGCATTTAAATAATATTTATTTAATGCATTCATTTTAATTAAAAAAAATTCTTTGGTACTTACCCTGAAACTCAACTCGTGGTTCTCCCCACCCCAAATCTTCATTTGCTCATCATACGCCCCCAACTCATAAAAAAATGCTTTGTCCACCGAAAACAAGCCACCAGCCATAACGGGAGTTCTACATTCATAAAAAACGGAAATCATTACATTGCCATTGTCATCATCATTAAAAAATCAATCCATTCCCATTTAATGTAATAGACACAGTTACATTTTTTTTCTGCACACACCTCCTTCCCTTCTAAAAATATTTAACTTAACATCATTGACTTCTCAGAAATCAGAGTACCGAAAAAATTCTACAACCCTTTAACCCTTTTTTATTTCATTTGCCACACTACAAAAATCACCGTAATGGGCTATCCCTCAGTTAAACCCAGTCAGCATTTTTTTAAATGTACATAGCTTCAATTCAAGTCAAGTTGACATGCATGAGTGAGTGATGTGTGATGAGTGCGTGTAGAGTGTAGTGTACCAAACCGTGTGGTTTCGTTTAGTCGTTTCCCCATAAAACCCAAAAAACTCAACCCTTTTTTTCCTTTTAAAGCTTTTGGATTGCATGCATGCTTGAATTTAAATCCTTTGTCATAAAAAAAATTGTGAAGTAGAGTAAATGTGGCTTTGCAATAAAAATTTAACCAACCACCTTTTTCTAGTTCTCAATAAAAATCAAATTTAAAACACGCTTGATTAGGTATTTAGGATTGAGAGGTCATCACACTACATCAGCCAGTCTTACTCATCTTCTAAATATATTTCGTCACATGTAAAAAAACGATGTGCCCAAAAAATGAACACTGCGACTGCACTATGTCTACATGTGTCTATTATGCATGTCCATTTTTATTATTAAATTGACATTTTTTTATTCGCAAATCACCAAGTCATGGTCATCATCATCTTCTCACTTCCTGTGTCCATTTACCATTATAATTATAATGTACGCATGAGCAGTACACTGAATCTCCATTTCTTCTGTGTCCACACTTTTATGACCTATACGACTATGCGACTGCTATTTTAGTGACAAGCTTTGCATTTAATTTTTTTGTTGGTTAAATCAGTCAACCGTGATGCATGGCTTTCTATTATTGACAGTGTGTCTAATTAAAAGTGTCAAACCTGTAAATATTTTTTGGTTTGGTGAGTTTGTGAGTTGAACTTACTTGAATGGCTGTGTAGGATCTCCCTGTCTTTTGGCAATGATGTCTAACGGAAGTGAGAACCATCTGAAATGGAGCGCCCAATTAAAGCCGCCTTGATGCAGTTCAAAGCTCCGGACGTACTGGAATGTCTCGTCGTTAATTATGTCAATCACGGGGCTGACGATCGAGTGACGATTTTCACGAATGCGGTCGAGCAAAGGTTCTAGCCAGCCTTTTTTACAAAACAAAAGCCATTAATTAAATTTAATTAACTTAATCAATAATTAAATTTAGTTTTTTCGGACAAACCTTGTGTGCATTCGCAATGAGCATCTAAAAATGTGAGCACTTGTCCTGTAGCCACCTTCGCCCCCATTAATCTAGCTTGTATCAAACCCACTCGGTCCTGAGTGTGGATAACTTTGACAGGAATAGTGAGTTGGGAGACGTGGGCATCAAGAGATTCTTTCAAAAATGCTGAAAATATTGAATTACCCCAAAAATTAAAATTAAAACCAAAATTTGATATATAAGTTAATTATGATTACTTAATTAATTATTTAATTACATCGTTGACTAGCATCATCGACAAGAATAATTTCCGTAAGGACATTTCGTGGCGATCGATTGATAACACTGTAAACAGTTCGCATGAGAGTTGACCACGCTTCATTATGAAACACGATAATTACACTGGTCGTTGGTAACTGCGAAACTTTGTAGCTTTTTGCGCGACACTCCTTTCGTCGAACGTCGGGTAAGGATCGGCTTAACGGAATGCGATCACTGGCCATTAAGTTAAAACGGTTGATTTGGAACAATTTGTTCATTTTTGGGGACTCAAAAGCAGGAATTATCACAGCTTCACCCATTTTTCCCGAGGATGCCTCGGGAGAGTACATGTTTTGATTGAGAATTTCTAAGATAAATTTAAAATTAAAATAATTAAAATCTTAAATGAATTTGTAAGATTTAAAAAATAGACACTGAAGAACTGAAGTAGATAGCTAACCTTGCGTAACATTTTCACTGTGCACCCAAGGCAAATTATTGCCTTGATAGTAGCCGATGACCACGTGAATATCACGAGCTTTTTTAGGCGAGTTGAAGCCACTGTCGATGTATGCGCTATTGAAAAAGTTCAT
>JAQFZH010005004.1:0-11150 GCA_034695485.1 Entomobrya nivalis
CACTAAATACTTTCACAAATTATAATGTTATGAAGAAAGTCCACTCCAAAGTCCATGGTTCGCTTTCCACGGTAATAGAGATACACAGGACATACAGACTCAGCCTATTACGTTCTTTGTATTTGTAGAATGTAGATGAAACGGGGATACAGGATATGGGAATTAAATACAAGAAAAAAATTTGCTGCTGCTGACATACATGAATATACAATCATAGTCATAAGAAAAAATGCTATATTTTCTGTGCTTTTCTGAGGATTTAAAAGTGTTCCGAAGGAATGTACATTCAAAACATACAGAAAAGAACATTCATACATTCCTTTATCAAACGTGCAAAGTAATTTTTAAGCCATGCATTGATATACACATGCACATGATGAAAAAAGAACATTCAACAGAACATTGATCTCAGAAAAAAATAGATTCAAAGCAAATATATTTTGGGTGTATTTGGGAATTTAAATAGTTTTCAACTAAACAAGAGTAGAAATAAAATGGATGAAGGACATTTAAACAAAAGTTTACATGCATGAACCCCAACACCATCGATAATCTCTGCATAAAGAAATTACACATCATGATTAGTTGACCGAAATTAGCAAACATTTAGTAAAATTGGGGCATTGTTAGACTGCAACTTAAAGGTTTGTATAAATACATGTAGTTGGAGAAGTCAACAAAAGTTTTCAATTGAGTATGGCGGCATCTGAAGAGATAAGGAAAGTTTATAAAAATGTGAAGATTTTTGACCAAAAGACATACACATAAAAATTCAATCATCATCGCTGTCTATCTATCCAGAGATTCCATATACCAGGTATCGTAAAAATTCTCGAACGCGCGAACGCTGTTCCCGGGATCGCGGGGTAAAATCCGGGATTTTTCCATGCCCGTAATGTATTCATAAATTAGCCCGGATTTTTTCTGAAAAAGCGTTCCCGGGATCGGTGGAACTTTTACGATACCTGCCATATACATAAAATGTACGCATAGTATTTCCTTCTTTCTTTCACTTTCCTTCTGTCTGAGCGCACGCACTCTTTTTCGTTTGCTGCCATTTTGTCAACACTCTAAAACTAATTTTCCGGTTTGAATTGTTAATTTACTCTAGTGTGAAGTTACCAACTGCGACGGAGGATAATCGTCATCGTTGATAACAAAGTGTCATTGTTATCCGGCTGTACCTGAGTTGACTGTTTATTTTTTACCACCGCACCGGTTGTCAACATGCCTAAAAATAAGAAATTGGAGTCTTCCTCAGACTCTGACTCAGGCCCTGAAGATGTAAGTTCTAAGTAGTCTTTTGTTCTCAACTAATCTGTTTAAATTTTAAATACATGTTTGTTTTATATTCAGTCAGTTCTAATGTGTAATTAATGTATTTTATATCATTTTTGTAGAGAAATCCATCAAAAAAGGCCAAGACGGACCCGCCAGCTAAGTCAAGCTCCGGTTCCAGCAAGTCAAGCTCCAGTTCCAGCAAGTCCAAAAGTGGAGGAGATGGAGAAGAGGAGTCCTGGTCGTTGGATAAGAATCGTGTGGTGAAACTCAATGAATTCAGAGGAAAAGTTTTTGTTGATATCCGGGAGTATTACATGGATAGTTCTGGAGATCGGAAACCCGGAAAGAAAGGTAAACAAAGACTTTCATATATGTTTCACGTGTTCCATTATCGTAATTTGTAAGAAGATAAGCCAAAAGTTATGAACTTATTTTATTTTGTCGATAGGAATCAGTCTTTCGATGGAGCAGTACCGGAAATTGAAGGAAGCTATCCCTGCCATTGACGAGGCTCTTAAAAATAAGTAGATTTAGATTTGGAAATCATCTTTCGTGCTTACACGTCTACAGTCAAGATTTTTGTGAATTTTTAAAATACTTTAATTAACATTTTTTTATGCCAACATATAAATTAGTCATTTTCACGTTTCTTAAAAATGTCAAAACATGGAACGTTGGCATTATCCTTTATCTTAAAAATCTTAAATAAAATCAATTTAAATATTTAAAATATCAATGAAACAGTAAAGTAAACTTTATGGCTTTTATGTAAAGTTTTTCTTTTTGTCATTTCCACTGATCAACTTTCGTCTGATAAATGGATATAGCCCAGTTTACCACAGTCGAGGACATCTGTAAAAGTACACATGTGTTCAAATCATTGTCTAAACCTTGGTCAGTAAAAGTCCCATTAAAGTTTCAGAATTACCGTCACTAGAAGAACTTTGTTCACAGCAAAGTATCCACCTGCCGTTAGCTGCAGTGGATTATTCTTGGCAAAGCTGAAGTACAAACTGAGAACAAAGTTCCTGTCCGTTTTATTCTTACAGTACATTAATCCATGACGTCTCAAAATATCAAAACCTTTCATAGCCTAATTTCATAATAAATTAGTACGTGCATTACATAGCATATTCTACGAGAGTCATATGAATTTATAAAACAAACTTTGATTTAAATTCATACGTATTCATAAGCCTTAGCAGCGTCCACAGTTGTTCTGTAGCAGAAATACAAGTTCTGAAGCAAGAGGAGAACGGATACAACAGCAACGGCCAGCACCTCATGTTCCTGTGTCACATCCTCCGCTGTACTCAGTCCCAGTCGGTCTTGTAAGAGTGTCTCCTTCTCTTCTTGAGTCGCATCATGATTACCATGATGGTTTTCAGGATCTGTACCAAATCCTTGGAGTGTAGCAAGTTGATACAGTTCCATTACCACCGATATTATCTAACAATAATAATATCACAGAACGCTTTAAAGGCCATCGATTTTAATAATCATCATTTCCATACTCCCATCATATATCATGTATTAGCTATAGCTTACCGTTAAACTGTAGTAAGCAAAGAGAATATTTCCAAATACATTTTCCGTCATTTGGTATAATTGTACAATCATCAAGTGGTCCTTATAAATCAAACGAGCTTCCAGTCTTCTACTGTACTGATCCTCTTCATCAGTGGTAATGTCTTAATACAAAATTAAAACATATCTCTAAAAATCTACCTCAATAAAAACTTGTTAGATGCAAATATAAATATATTGTGATGCCCACCATGAGTGAGCACCTTCCGTAGTCTCTCATTCCAAATCTTGCTGCCGTTTTTGAGTAACTGACTAAAGAATAGAAACTGGATCACATTTGCTCGGCTTGCGAAGAAGGCGTAAATCATGATAAAAAATCCGAAAACCTGAAACCCAAATTTCCCCTCATAGGTCTCCACTTCGATTGAAAAAAGTCTGAAAATAAAGTTGGCGATGACAGATGAAGTGTTTGTAACTGCTGTAAAGTCCCAAATGTACCCAGCGGCGAAACCAACGACAAGCGCGATTGCAACCCCGAGAGAAGCAATGTTATTGAAAAATAGATAGGCGCTAACTCCTGGTGTCATGTCCATGTCCATGATTTGGACCACACGGTTGAAGTAATTCATGTAGTGGATGTAGTACTTGGAATTCGTCACGATATACAAACTTCCAACGACTGCTACAGTTTGCCAGGACCAGACGACAATCATGGCGACCATTTCATGTCGAATGAGGTATCTTTCCCATTTCCAAGTTTCGGTCAGACCGGTTGTCTTATCCTTCACGCTAAATGATTATTCAAAAATAGGCGAATAATGATTGTTGTGTAAGATGTTTTAGAGTAACATTTAAAACTTACATGACAGTATGTTGAGGATTGAAGTAAAAAATAGAATCCATGAAAAAACTAAATATTCCACCGGTAACAAGTAGGTATAAGCTAAAGGACATGAAGAACGTGGTAAAGTAGAGAATAACTTGACCGCTGAATTTGTAAAATTTAAACGAGTATGTGCCATCCTTCTTTGGTTTAATCACAAATGGCATCTGCCCGATAATGACTAGGAACAGTTTGATAGGCGTGAAGGCATGAATGAGTTCTTTGGAGTGCTGGGTTTGGCGAGCGATTCCTTTCTGTTTTGCTTGTGGACCCTTGGACTTGCCTTTAGATGTTGATTTTGGATCGGACGCTGGCGGCGCTTCTGATGTTCGTGGTTTGGCTGCACCTGATTCTGGAGGTTCCTCTGGTTCATCAAAGTCAATCTCATCTAGAATGTCTAAGGGATCGTAATCTTTTTGCTTTGATGGTGGGGGAGGAGGAGGAGGTGGTGGAGCTGCACTGGTTCTGGGAACTTTTGCACTTGGAGGGGCACTGGGAGGAGCTACACTAGGTGTAGGTGGGTTAGCACTTGGAGGGACACTTGAGGCTTGAATGGGTTGAGGAGGTGGAGGAGGAGGAGCCGGAGGTGGTGGTGGTGGAGGTCTCCAACCATGCCACGTTGGTGCATGTTGTCCAGGAGGAGCTGGAGGCGGTGTAGACATTTTGGTCCTGGTGGATTCACTTTTTAAACTTCACAAAAGGCTCAAGCAAGTAGTCAAAATTGGTCTAATCATTTAAGCATATTTCCCATAATTTTATGCGAACTAGTTTATTGTTAGTTATCAGGACATGATAATCAGGTAAAACGGTGATCAAGATCATTGATCGATCAAACATTGGATCCTTGGCAGCGCAGCGCACTGCAGCGCAACGATAGCTTAATGCATGAAGCTCAGGGCAGGGGTGTTGTGGTAGAAATAAACAAAGGTGCATTAGAGTGAATGTGAGTGCGGGAGCTTGGCTCTGGCGCATTTACATCTGTCGTCTGCTTTTGTTATTCAGACTCAGACAGGACAGAGCCAGAAGAGATCAGTCGGCTCACCACAGAGCTTCTTGGTTGAGTGCAACAATGCATTTGAATTTTTTCCAATTAATTCAATTGAAATTCGAAGGACATAGTTTTGATAGTTTATCGTTAATTACTTTAGTGGTGAGTATAAGTGTATTTTAGACTTCCATGATGTCACAGTCGTGGAACAACAAGAAGAGAGGTGCAGGTGGTGGAGGTGGAAATAATACACCAAGAGGATCATGGAAACAAGGAGGGAGTGGGGGTGCAGGGAGAGGTGGAGGATCTGACCCAGCTAAGAAACCCCGTCCTGCTGTCAGTCAAGACGATGATGACATGATGGATACGGAGGAAATGGAGATGGGATTTTTGGAGGATATTGCAATGATGGATGATGACATGGCTGAGATTGGAGAGGAAGTTCAAGTCGCAAAATCCATCACTTTTTCTCAGTGGGAAAGACCAGCACTAAAGAAGGATGATTTTTCTCCCAAGAAACATAAACTGACATTCCAACAAATTGATTTGGATCATTATATTCATTCTACTCCGCTAGCGGGAATGCCAGGAGCGAGAATCGGCCCTGTACCTGTGATTAGGTACGGAAAATACATTCTATTTAATAATTTATTTCAGTACATTGACCAATCATCTCTAATACCGTTTTTAAAATTTCTTCCAGATTATTCGGTGTCACTGAAGATGGACGTTCCATTTGTTGTCACGTACATGGATTTTCTCCTTATTTTTACGTGGCGTTACCCGCACAGTTCAATGCCTCATTTTGCGGACCCTTGAAAGCTGCTTTAAATGAAGCTTTACTGAAAGACATGCGTGCCAACAAGCTGGAGATTAGAGAACCGGTGCTGATGATTGAAATTGTGCAGAAGATGAACATTTACGGATATCATGGGGATAAGAAGGTGCCTTTTGCCAAGATCACTTTAGCTTTGCCAAAGTAAGCATACGTTTATGGTTTTTTTTAAATTTCTCTTTACAGTACAGTTATTCAAGTTATTGTATTCAAATAATATATTTGTGTATTTTTATATTGTCAGGCTGATCGCACCAGCAAAGAGACTTTTGGAAAAATCTGAAGTCCACGTTCCAAACTTGGGAAGTATGGCGTATCAAGCATTTGAGTCAAATTTGGATTTCGAATCCCGGTTCATGGTCGACAGAGATGTTGTAGGATGCAACAGGATTGAGCTTCCAGCTGGAAAGTTTACAATTCGGAATTCTGACTTGACATCAAACAACAATGAAGTCACACGTGCAGCTCCAGTTGTCACCCGTTGCCAGATAGAAGCTGATATTGCCTTCGACCAAATGATTTCCCACGCTCCAGAAGGCGACTGGTCTAAAGTTGCACCTTTCAGAATCCTATCTTTTGACATTGAGTGTGCTGGAAGGAAAGGTGTATTTCCAGAACCTGACAAAGATCCAGTGATTCAAATTGCCAATATGGTTATCCGCCAAGGAGAAAGTGAACCTTTCATCAGGACCATTTTCACTTTGAAAACTTGTGCTCCAATCATGGAAGCCCAAGTTCTGAGTTACAACGATGAAGCGGAAATGCTTCAAGCTTGGGGCGAGTTTATGAGAAAAACTGATCCAGACTTGATTACTGGCTACAACATCAACAACTTCGACTTGTGGTACCTTCTCAACCGCGCTACTCACTTAAAAGTTCCCAACTTCCATTTTCTGGGACGTATCCGCAACATCAAGTCAGCTGCACGTGATGTCGTTCTTCAAAGCAAGCAAATGGGTCGCCGTGAAAATAAAGCTATTAACATTGAAGGCCGTGTCATTTTCGATCTTCTACTTGTGCTTGTCCGGGATTACAAGCTTCGGTCTTACACTTTAAATTCCGTCAGTTTTCACTTTTTGGGGGAGCAAAAGGAGGATGTCCATCATTCCATTATTACTGACCTTCAAAACGGCAACGAGCAAACTAGAAGGCGTCTCGCTGTTTACTGTTTGAAGGACGCGTTACTCCCACTTCGTCTTCTGGATAAGCTTATGTGTGTTATCAACTACATGGAAATGGCAAGAGTGACGGGAGTACCCCTCCATTACCTTTTGACACGTGGGCAGCAGATCAAAGTTGTTTCCCAACTTTTGAGGAAGGCAAAGGAGCATGATTATATCATGCCAACTTATCAGGGAGTTGGAACAGATGAGCAGTTCGAAGGCGCCACAGTTATTGAGCCCATGCGTGGCTACTACGATGTACCAATTGCAACTTTGGATTTCACATCACTGTATCCCAGTATCATGATGGCTCATAATTTGTGCTATACCACGCTTCTCCGACCAAATCAAACAAGTACAATGGATGCGGACAAGTTTATACGAACTCCATCAAATAATTACTTTGTGAAGTCAAGCGTGAGGAAAGGAATCTTGCCTGTGATTTTGGAGGACCTTTTGGGAGCCAGAAAGAGGGCCAAAACAGATTTGAAGAATGAGACGGATCCTTTCAAAAGGAAAGTGTTGGATGGTCGTCAGTTGGCGCTGAAAATTAGTGCAAATTCCGTGTATGGTTTTACTGGAGCCCAAGTGGGTAAATTACCTTGTTTGGAGATCAGTCAGAGCGTCACTGCGTTTGGACGTATGATGATTGAACAGACCAAGAATGAAGTGGAGACGCAGTATTGCACGGAAAAAGGATACAAACATGACGCCAAGGTTATTTATGGAGACACGGATTCTGTCATGGTCCGTTTTGGAGTAACCACTGTGGCAGATGCTATGGTGCTTGGGAAAGAAGCTGCTGAGTTTGTCTCAGCCAAGTTTGTCAATCCAATCAAGTTGGAGTTTGAAAAGGTTTATTTTCCGTACCTATTGATTAATAAGAAGAGATACGCCGGATTGTACTTTACAAAACCGGAAATCCACGATAAGATGGACTGCAAGGGATTGGAAACTGTGCGGAGAGATAACTGTCCTTTGGTGGCTAACGTTTTGAATACCTGCTTGGAACGGATTTTAGTGCAGAGAGATCCCCTGGGAGCTGTTGAGTATGCCAAGAGCGTCATTTCCGATTTGCTGAGGAATAAAATGGACATTTCCCAGCTTGTGATTACTAAGGAGTTGACCAAAACTGAGAAAGAGTATGCAGCGAAGCAGGCTCACGTGGAGTTGGCAAATAAAATGAAAAAGAGAGATGCAGGAACTGCTCCGAAATTAGGAGATCGAGTCCCTTATGTAATTATTGCAGCGGCGAAGAATACTCCAGCTTATGCGAAGGCAGAGGATCCTATTTATGTGTTGGAAAATAACATTCCGATTGATGCAGTGTATTACCTGGAAAATCAGTTGAGTAAGCCGTTGACGCGTATTTTCGAGCCAATTTTGGGAGAGAAAACGGAGTCTGATTTGTTGCGTAAGTTAAATACTTAGCTATTAAAATGAATACGATGATCATGATGTGATGAATAATGTATTTTGCTATTTTTATATTCCAGGCGGCGACCACACCCGTCACAAGGTTCTCGTCACGTCCAAGGTTGGAGCATTGTCCATGTTCACGAAGAAAAAGGCCACTTGTATTGGATGTCGTTCAGTGCTGAAGGATGAATCTGCTGCGTTGTGTGACTACTGTGTTCCTAAACAGACGGATATTTTCATGACCGAAATGTCAACTGTGTCAGAATTGCAGGTCAAGTTTAACAGATTGTGGGCTCAGTGCCAGAGGTGTCAGGGGTCACTTCATGAGGATATTCTCTGCACAAGGTGAGCTTTTACAAATTCGAATTTGTATGAAAGTTTTGTATGGTAGCCCATTTTAACGTTTTTTGAAAATTTCTTTACAGTCGTGATTGTCCTATTTTCTACATGCGGAAGAAAGTCATCTTGGACCTGGAAGAACATGAAAATCTCATTCGTCGATTTGATTAGTAATTTATTTCCCGTGACGCTTATGTATAATTTTTTTTTAAACCCGTAATCAATTTGATGTAATTAAAATCATAATCATAAATTCAATAAATTTTTTTTATTCAACTTTCACTTTTAATTAAATATGCAATCATATAATTTATTAAGCGCGCATACTTTTATTTACATGATATGACTATTTAACTTAAAATCATTATAATTATGAGTTCACCACAGTTTTATACATCACAATTAAAACATGAGATGATGATAACAGAAAACTATTATGCTACAAAGTAAAATAATTTCAAATTGATTTATGATATGAGATGACTAAAATTATGAAATGCAATCTAAACTAAAAAAAGAAACATTAAAATAATTGTACATTTGCAAATGGATGGAAACCGTATAATATGAGAATACTACAAGGTAATTATAAAATACATAAGGCCACAATGCAGTCTTTTTTATTTGATGCATTTTTTTCTTTCAAAAAATCTCTACTGCTTGTAACGAGCAGCAATTTCTAGCAACATAACAATGAGAAATAACTTCCCCTAAACTAACGGTCCTCCTTGACCACTTGGATCACTTACACTATTTTTACTATTTATGCTACTACTAGGTCTACCTGAAGAATGTGATTGCAAAACTAATGGCACTTTTGGAGGAATCATACCAGCAGAAGGATTACGTATAAAAGAATGTTGAGATTGAGGCTGGGATGGTGGCGGCAACGACACCCCATCTCCAACACCATCGTGATGAACATGCTCAAAATCCTCTCTTTCCTCTTCTTCGTCATCCTCACTAATTAATTCTAAATGCGTTTGCTTATTGCCACCACGTAGCCGTCTCCCATTTCCAGGCGAGTACTCAAACTCATCATCCTCATCATCAACTTCCTCTGGAAGTCTATTGTACGCTTGTTCTTGACTTCCGGGACGCCAACCTTTCTTGAATGCGGATTCTTCGTATACTCCTTTTGCCCCATTACTATTTCGACAACAATCACAGCAGAGAAATGACAACATGAATATTATGAATACTATACTTAGAGCGACTATTATTAGGAGAACTCTGTGAGATAAATCGCTCCGGTCTAAAGTGTCCATCAGAGCTAGCGGATAACAATGGGCTTTGTCTGTGGTTGTGCGGGGATCATTTGTGGACTCTGTGGTGACGCGATGTAGCTTTGCATCTTCATAACAGCTAACACACTCGTCATCACTTGGACCTGAGCATGTTTGACAAGAATAGTGACAAGGGAGACAGACGTAATGAAGACGGTTTGAAGAGTCTAAAGTTGTATCCGGCTGGAGACTGGGCTGACCTTGGGTTTCCACGTAGAAAGTATCGGGGCAACGTGAGACACAATTTCCATGAAGGAGTGCCAGGCCAGGAACACATTCTGAAAACAGAACAATTGAAAACCAATTTATAGTAAATTATTAATACTCAAAAAAAAAATTATGTCTCAAAAGAAAATTAATTGACGTGCAACCAACTTATTAGTTTGTACTGTACTGTACACTCACTGACTCATTTTTTTTACACAAAGTTGATCATGCTAACTTTATTAATTAAATCCTTGTAACATTATATTAAATACCTGCCTCACATGCTCATACTCATTACAGTGAATAACCAAAATCGCATTCCACACTACAATTAAATGTCACCTACTGTACATTTCAAAGTTATAATTTCTACTTCATATATGCAATTAGTTAAATAACTGACAAAGGGACAAACTACACATCAGCATATACATATAATTGATATAATTATGAATCTACGCACATAACGGCGTGAACACAAAAAGCAGTTTTGTTACATGTTACAATATGTGTGTGTGATAAGTGTTTAATTAGGTGGTTTTAATTTGAAATACTGACTACACAATTAGAGGCATGCATTAAATAAGTAAATTATGTAAGAACAGGATAACATACGACACAAAAAAAATGTATTGATAAAATATTGATTGATAAACCGTTAAAAAAGCACTCACCCCGTGTACTCCACCACCACCATCATGTGAATGTGAATCACCACCCCCACCAGAATTACAGAAGAGCTTTGTAGAGAAGTCACAGCAGCAGGTCTTGAACGCAACACGGACAAAAATTACGTACTTGTGTGGAAATAGAGATGGACGCAAGACGCAAAAAACCTAAACATTAAATACTAAAAACACGACGAAAGACGGATGACGATAAGGTGGCGTTTTTTGACGCACTTGTGAACAATTAGTTTAAATAAAAAGCTGGTATAAAGTTCCCATAAAACACAAAATATAAAAAATGTTTAAACAAACACGGAGCAAAACATAATAAAAAATAAATAAGCAAAAAATAATTAATCTCAGGTAGCCCCAAAACATTTTTTTCAAGCTGTGTGGTTTTTTTTGAAAGATGATAAGATTTCGTTCGAAATGATATATGTTCTTGTCCAATTAAAAAATATTTAGCACAAAACACACAAAAAAAGATCAATTAGAAGCGAAATAAAAAGCAGATTAAAAAAAGATCAAAGCAAGCTTTGAAAGAACATTGAAGA
>JAQFZH010005005.1:0-11150 GCA_034695485.1 Entomobrya nivalis
ATAGTTAAAATATTCAACACAACAAACCTCATCATTGTTTAATTTACATTGACAGATAGGTTGCCTCTGTTGTTTTTCCCTTAGTTTTACACACACGTTGCGCATTTATACACTCCCAAAAGAGATTATATTTTAACCGTTTTTTTATTTATTTTTACAAATAAGATAGTATGTCAGTCTTCAAGAGAAATTCCAGATTATTTCATTATACTACGACTTCAGACATGAGGTATGGTTGTGTCATTGTTGTTCTTTACGGTAAATTTTTGTATATTGTTAATTTAACAGCAATGAGCTGGCTCGACACTATATATCGTACATCGTACGCTTACACATTTTTTTTGCGTTTGACTGAATCATGTTTTAAGAACAAATAAAACAATCAACAGTGAACAGTCATTGTTTTTCAAAAAAACAAAATTGATAATAATTAAAATAAGATCAACAATTGAATCCATTGTTCAACTCTCAAGATCATTTTTTTCGGTTCTAGGTAGGTTTATAGGTCCACAAAAGAGAAGCTTTCCCACAAGATATATACTTCTTCAAACAGTATGAAACCTGAATTATTTTCTTCTATAGTCAAAAAGTTTTGAAGAGGTTTAATTGTTTAAACCCCAAGATATTCTTTAAAGCTCTACCATGAAAGAACTCTGACATACTCAATTTTATTTTTACTCTGATTACAACAGTGAAAACTCTATTGAATTTATAGTTTTTTTTAGTAAAATTGGTTTGTTTAAAATTATTTACGTTTGTTTACTTATACGGTGCGGATTACCCATACAGTGATGCTTATTTAAAATGGTCATCAAGAAAAACCCTTTTTGTGATTCACTGATATTTTGATATATGGTGTTGTTTTTTTCATTAGATTATATTTTTCCTTGTCCTAAACACCCAAACCGCGTACAAAATTACAAAGAGTTTATATGTTCAAACTTTGCAGAGGAAATTCTATTCCAGACATGATTCTGAAAGCTATGTACTAAATATTCGAACTTAAACAATGAAAAAAATAACGAAATATATAACAAGTTGTTAGAAACATTTCATTTCTTCATTCTTTTCAAACATGAAAGAAAATAATTGAAAAGAATGCTAACATGCTCTGAATTCAAATACAGGACAACAAGGCTTGAAAATGGATGAATTTACAAAAGCGTAAGAAATATATTTCGACATGCATCAAAAAAATGCATTCGTATGAAACTTTCTGCGGAAAATTCCTGTACTAAGTCAACTCAATTATGGATCCAATATTAAAAATTTGCAAGACTTTATGTTTGCAATTTGTGAATATATTCAGGATCAACTTTGGACCTTCGAAAAACTGTTTTTTAAAGAAATTTTTGGCAATTTTTCACGCTTAGCTTAGTTATATTTTGATGAAGTATTGGAAAGTAATTGAAAACGCAATGAAAAATGAGGGTCGAAAGCCAAAAGATTAAACATTAAACAGTGAATTTCATTAATGCATATATGTGTATGAGACCTATACATCTTAGCATCTCCTAACATACAGGTCCGTCAATACTAATGAACCTGCATGAACACTGATGGACCATAGTTAAGTAATTAAAAGTGTGCCAAAGTATGGCTAAAACGATTCCGCAGCATAAACTTGTAAAAATTTACCAGCATTCTTAATGTTAATCTAACTTGTTTATATCAGTAAAAGACCCACATAACATCATTTTATGATATGGTTTAATTTTATCTAATTTAAAGTAATATTAAGAAACCAACTTAGTAGTTTTGTGCATTTATATAAAAAAACATTCAACTTTTTTGTTGACTCTGTGGAACGAAAATGAAACAGTCGGAATACAAGAAACAAAAACAAGAATGAAAGTATATTGAGAATGCGTATTATTTTGATTTTTCATTTTTCGATTCTAATATAATTAATCATTAGACAAGTAGCATATCATGAAGTAATGTCCATCTGTACAAGAAATATCTTCTTCAATCCGAGTGCAAACTGGGAAAATATTTAACCCTGAGTCAGATCAGGAATATGAGCCAATAAAATGATAGTTTTGAAAGCGCTAATCAGGCTCTTATGATTGACCCTTCTGTTCTGTTGGCTGCATATTAAATTCAATATACATATTATGTGTTAGGAAATAGTTCCCAGTCGCTTCAATAGTTGAAAAACATTTACTTTTTTATAATAATTACTCCACTATTTTTTTATGATCGATCAAATGATAACAACCATCAATATTTAGTTCACTATTACTGCAAAATATATTGGTAGTTTTATTCTTTAAATTTAAACGTTATTACGTTATATTTACTCATGCCTATCTGAAGTCAGGCGTATACTCATGAATTTCCTGTGTGCAAGAAGGAAGTATTGAACCAACTCTTGTTTTTGTTTCCTCAAAATCGCTTAAGCAGTGGAATTATAATTGATTTGAGCGGATGAATTCAATTTTGGCAAGATCATTTGGCCTTCCACATTAAACTTGACATTAAATTCACGGATGTGTATTTTCCGCACTACAGATAATCATTTTCTTCAAAAACTGGATATTTAATTTCTAAATTTATATTCAACTCGAATCCCTTACGTGAGGCCTTGCGATGAAAAATAATAAAGTTAATGTTCGCGTTCATTTAAAAAAAGAAGTTTATAGTTATTATAATATACGCTGTTTTTACCAACTACAAACTAACAACAACACTTAAAACAATTTATAAATACATATGCTTAACAATTTGATTACATTATATTCAGATTGACTATCCATTCGGTGGCTCCTAAACAATACGAGCATCATTTTGGATTAGACTGAAGAGCTGCAGTTATCTGAGCCCACAAATCTTTCTTACATGCTTTCGACCTAAATAAAAAAGAAGAGATAAATCAGTGAAAAAATTATTCTTGTCGTCTTAACAGAATAAATATATGTATATTTTTTAAATAATCTACTTACCGTCTTAAGTTTTGCAGCCACTCTTTAAATTGGCTGCTGCCATCGGGGGTCAGATGGAAGGCCTGTCGAGCTGTACACACGATGCTGACAAAGTCCTCGTAATCTGCTAGCGTGATGTGATATAGCTTTTGGTGAAGACACTGGAAGTACATTTGCTGACACTTTTGAACCAAAGGTGCCAACGGAGATCTTGGATTAGTGTACACCCACGACAAATTATTGTTACGAGATATCAGCGCTGCGTCCAAAATGATTTCATGTAGTACGAATGGGTTTGCGATTGACGATACAGCGCAAATACAAAACTGCTGCAAATATTGTGCCCCAAGTTTTCTGGAGATGGAGAGCAACCATTTCACGTCTTCTCCGTATGGAGGATTTCGAGCGAACTTGGCTTGTGGTCGATCATCATGAACCCTACGAGCCAAGGTTTCCATTGCCAGCATTCCAACTCGATATGCAGCAAGAAGATATTTCATTTTAATTGCTGATTGCCCCTGTTGATGCTGATTTCCACCGTCTCTCCCCCCTTGCAAGAACTATGAAATAATAAGAATAAGTGTATATTATGTTTATCTAATTATAGTAAAATAAATGCTCGTAGTATTGATTGAGCATTAAGCACATGCAAATTAAACAAGTCTTTTCTATTTACCATTATTACCTGGGATCCCGTAACAGGTATATTTACATCCTTTCCCATTTGTGGCATACCATTTCCGTGTGGAGGAGGCTGCATATGTCCACCCTGCATAAAACCATTACCTGGGTTCATCATGCCATTTCCGCAATTCATCTGAAAAATTTAAAAGATGCAAAACCGTTAGCACCAGCCCAAATTGTAATGCGTTTTATGAGAAATATTTTACACCCAAATTATACCTGTGGTTGTCCCGATTGTCTGCTATTCATCATTTGTATGTTTCCCTGCTGCATGGCATGGGCGTTTGGTGGCATAAGTATTTGGCCATTTGGTCCTGATTGTAACTGACCAGGATGACCATTGGGTGCCATCACCATTGGACCTTGCTGTCCACCTTGCTGCTGCATTCCATTCTGACCGGCTGTGGCGTTCGTAATTGCAAGCATGTGCGAACTATTATTCATGCTGACGGCGTGATGTTGGTTGTTTGATGACACATGCTGAACATGACCTCCCATCTGAACTCCGGCGAGACTCAAGTTTCCATTTACAGTTACTGGATGCGATACTGGAGCAACAACAACTTGAGGTCCACTGCAAGGTGTCACTCCCACAACATTAGAACCGTGATGATGATTTACTCCAATCTGACTATTCATTATACTCATATGTGAATGAGTGACAGGGAAGTACTGTGTTGGAGCTTGTCTAATGTTCATGTGAGAATGAGGATTGGAGGGACCACTGGCAGTTGAAATTGGAACTGGAGGGTAATACTGCAGTGCTGCTCCAGCATTTACCATGGAGTGGGAATGGTTATGACCATGAGAGTGATGGGGGTGTTGATTATGATGAGGATTTCCAAACTGGCCCGGACCTACTTGGTTTTGTTGCCCACCCTGTGGTGGTTGTTGCTGGTTATTGTAATAGCTGGAACTTGAAGTAGTGACTCCACCGTTCCCTGGCGCATTAGGCTGCAGATAAAAAAGAAAGAATTGCTTTCTTGCATTGTTGACATAATAATTACATAATGATAAATTATCAAACATACCTGGTAAATAACTTGTCCATAAACATAATTTCCAGGAACTGGATTGAAAGCTGGAATAAAGGGGACTTGCGCATATGGGGTGGCTCCATACGGAATGGTACCAGAATGAGGATTTGGCATCGGAAAAACAATGCTACCATGTTGCGGTTGATGGGACATCTGACCTGGAGGTGGTTGTATTTGGATGATATCAATCGGTCCTTGAACTCCAGAGGGACCGGAATTTCCTCCCGATGGAGGAGGAGGTGGCGGATTGTTAGGATTTACAGGAGGCAGACCAGTTTGAGGGGATACAACAACTTGATGACCATGAGCCCCAGGATTCAGAGGATCCATTCCAGATTCCAAAGAAAGGAGTGACTCGTGATGACTAAGATCATCGTTAAGAACGTCCACGTCGAGAGGCAAATGCTGCAAAAACATAATAAACGTTAGTCATAATGCATTAGAAATGGCTGGATGAAACGCTTGCCGCTAAAGAAATGAATATACAAATATATGAGGACTTACTTTCTGGTAAAGAGAATACCATTGTCGTGCTACATCAAACAAGACCTCTGGGTATACACCGCCGCCTTTAGCCGCTGATTCAACGGTAAGGCAAGCCTTTTCCAGCATACCATCGCTTTGTTCTTTACACTGAAATAAAAAAGGTAAGATGTTAGCATTATTTGGAATAGTTTGAAATGATTTAGCAATTATGTATTTGAAACATAAATTGTTTTTGTATCAGTAACATATAGTGTAACACCCACCTGCAAAATTGCCCTATGAATTTCATTGGGATTCAGAGCATGAGCGTGAGGCAAGCATGATAATGCAAGTTCAGCTGCTGCCCTAACCATATTTGCATCTCCTCGAGAAGCACGGTCAGCAATCGTGACTGCTTCAGTGGGTGTCAAATGGGTTTCCCAAGTATCAATCAGAAATGCGATTGCAGGAGCCCCGATTTCCATAGCTTGCCCTGTAATAATAAAATACATACTATGCAATTTCCATTTCAAACTAAGAGTGAAATTTTTCCTCATTAAAAGGTGTAATTACCTGTAATCCAAGAGACATGACTGGAATACGTTCTACTCAACCAGTTTGGACTAACAGCATTGTGAAGTCCCAATGCATATAAGCCAATGTGAAACGCGCACATGTGCAAAGCTCGATGTGGTCCTCTGGGGTTCTGTCCATTACTGGGTTGAGTGAACAAACTCTGATTACTGGAACCTCCAGCCTTTCCAAGAACAATCTTTGCCAACTCAAACATAAAATGGGCTCCAGCTTCTGACGGTTGATTTGGTAAAACTGGATAAGATCTTTTCCCTTTAAATCGTACTGATTCTTTCCCAGATCTCCCCGAAGTTTGTGAAACTCCTGCATTCGTTGGTGCCGACTGTGTTGAACTTTGTTGTGCAGAAGTAGCTCCAGCAGAGTTAGCTGACTGTTGTTGGGGAGTTGCGCCACCTGAATTGGAACTTGTACCGTTCGATTGAGCTCCGGACGTTTCATCGCTATCAGAACGTGTTGCACTTGCGGGATTTCCACCAGCTTGGCTACTTGGACCTGCTGCGTCGTTACCGCTGGAAGCTGAATCAGCTTTGGCAACACAAATATTTGAGCTGCATGTGCTGGAACTGCTACTTCCCCCTTCTTTAGGTCCGTTGTGAGATGATGAACTGTTTCCATTGCTGCTAACAGCATTCGGGCTACTGCTACTGGGTGAATTATCTCGAGGACTTAATGAGTTCGTTTCTTCGCCTTTGCTACTACTAGTATTCCATGCAGATCCCAATAGAGTAGTTGTTGGAGGATTGTTTGAATAGTAGGCGGATGGTAACGGTGCCTTGTACAGTTGATGAATTTCCCGATCCAGCAATTTCTCCATAATTTTAGCAAGCTTGTCTGGCTCGTCTTTGTAGTTAAGTAGCATTGACAATGCAAGATCTCCGCGTTGTCGACGAGTTCCCTCACATAATAGAGGATGATCTGCTTCGGACACGTTCGCTTTTAGACCCAGAGCAGACACCGCAGCTTCAAATCCCAAAGATTCGTCGCTTGCCAAGTGATACACTCCTGTTTGTAAATTACATCGACCCTCCCGATTGCTAGGCATTACGAGGGCGTCAAATATGAAGTTGGCCAAAACTAACGGAAGAAGTGCTTCTCCTCGTGATTTGAATGTACCATCCTTCAATGTTTGTGCCTTCAGACGTATCATGTCTAGTTCTTTCTGGCCAATCAATATTCGCTTCAAAAGCTGGGCCAGTTCCGCCTCTTGATTTGCAAGTTTAACTTCCAGAGGTTTCGTGGATGCTGGTGGGCGTGCCAATTCCAGGCCAAACATGCCAACTTGGAAAGCTTGACAGAAATGATCGGAGTTTTCTGCTAAAACGGTGCATAGAAAGGAGCACTTTGCTAGAGTGGCAGATGCTAAACACGATATTTGATGAGACAAAGGGTTCACCTTCTTCCTTTTTCCTTTCCCTACGACAGAAAGGGGAAGATCAATGGACAAATTAGGTGGGTTATCTAATAACTCTTCAGCTAGTCGAACCCCCAGTTTGCACGCTTGTTGGGAATGACCATGTGCATGAAGTCCCTCTGCACGAGCAAAAAGTACTTCCCACTGGTCTTCAATTCGTCTTAAATTAGCAAAAACATTCCAAGCAGCATCCTTTTTGGCATTCGCATCGTCAGTACCATCACCTCGTTTGGATGGTCCGACGGGAGCCTTCGGGTCGTAGTAATAAAGTTGGTATTCATCTCCACTTTGCTGGGAATCAGATGAGTCGAATTTCGGTACTACTCCTGCCACAGCAGCACTGGGTCCTGGAACCCGTACTGCTGCGGGATCTCTAGCTGACAGAGATGAATCCGAGTCCCCGTCAAGATCTGCTTCTGCATCCCCTTCGAGATCGTCACTTGTGCCAGTGTTGTTTAAACTCATTGTTTGTGAGGCAGAGGATCTTACTTTAGCATCTGCTTCCACCCCTTCATCATTGTCCACTTCTATCAAGTCGGCGTCGTTTTCGTTGTCACAAAAACCTTCGGAACTAACACTACTTCTGTTACCATTTCTAGCACCACTTGTCAGCGACAACACAGCTTCACTAGATGTAGAAGGTCCATCCCCAGAGGAAATCTTTTCGTTTCCACTTGATGATGACGAGCCTGATGGAACAGCTACATCTTCATCAAATGATGAACTTTGTTCGAACGAAGGGTCTCTGCTCACTTTAATTTTCAATCCTGATGCACTAGCACTTTTACCGCTTGGTACTACAGGCCGTTCACTTCCTATCGCTTCACTATGGAGCAGCTCTCCAGCGATAATACCAGGAGCGTTGGAAGTGTTCCCGGACGAATTGTTGTTGTTATTATTACCTTTCTGTTTCCGACCTTTCGACGACTTTCCAGGCTTTGATGGGCCAGCTGTAGGTCCTGCGCTTGTTGAAGGACCAGGGTTACTGTGATTTGAAGGAACTGCTAGATTTCTGTTTGGGGCTTCTGGTGCCCCGGCGCCTCTTTCCACTCCAAAGTCAACGCTTCTAGGGCGCTTTGCTGACACTAATGGAATGCTGCATATTGTTGCAGAAGAGTGTAAAAGATGATGTTCTCCAGCAGGATTATTCAAAATAGCGTGGGACGAATGAATCATTCCTGTTTCTCCGGAACGTGAGTGACCGTCAGAATGACGGAAACACATAAATGGACAATGATATTTTCTACTAGACTCCGACCACGTCACACCATAAATGGGATAAGAATCCCAAGTTAAATAACAGGCTTCCAGCGCAGGACGAAATCCGGGAAACACCTCTACGTCATTTTTGAAACTGTTGGCGTGCTTGGATGATCCAACAGATGCGTTCCGCGATTTGGAAACTTTTTCAACTATCTTAATGTGCCACTCCTACAAAAAGACAAAAATATATTCATAATGAGATAAATGTGTATGCATATTTAAAAGTTACATCATTGCATAAAGGAGAAAGTAAACAAACCCTTACCCTAAATTGACTATGTAGTATACATCTTTCATCTGGCGACAAACCAGGATTTAGCGCTGCCAATCTCCACAAACATACAATTTCATCACAAAGACTGGATCCTGCATGTTGGCAAGCGTGAGCGTTAGAATTCACGCTATGATGCTTTCCTCCATGTCCAGAGTTTCCATTGTGAAGGGCCACCTTAGTGTTGAACCACCACACTAGTATCTGTAAATCCAAAAAAAAATCAGTTGTTAAATTTCAAATACCGGATGAACTTTGATACATAATGTGTACTCTTATTCTCAAATAATTACCTGATCGCAATTTAGACATTCCTCTGTAATGATTTCTAAAAGCGGGACGGCATTTCTATCTTCTCTACGAAACATTTCTCGTACAATAGAGAGTAGATTCCACATTCCTTCTGGTTCTCGCCCTCGCAGGGGTCTCAATAAGCTACTCCATTCTGCGGATGCTGGAGGTGCTGCACTAGTTAAATAATTTACATCACTAAAAACTATAGGTGCTGGAACACAAAACTTGATGAGAATCTTATGAATGTTGCCGTGCAATGTCCTCTCATCCAAGTACCACGAGGTTTGCTCGTTTACTGATGCCCCTGCGGTAGGATCTGGTGCACCACGCAGCTGCAAATGTCAAAAAAGCACAAGTTTATTTCCCCCTGTTGCATAAAATTCATTTCACACAATATTTAAAACAACGAAAAACTTACAGTATTGATGGCTGAGCGCTGTGATGATAACAGTTCATCCAGAAGACGCTGTGCGGTTGGCAAAATTTGTTGCGGCAACTCACTGATGAGGTATTGAGCAAATTTCTGGAGCTGATCTCTATGCAGCCTAGACAGGGACTCGCTAACAGGGGCTCTCAAAGTAACATCTTTCGACTGCAAGAATTTACATACATATTAATCATTTGCGTACATAAATTAAAATTAAAAGGGATGTGAAAGTGAAATTACATACCTGAAAAATTCTATGAAGACAAACTGCGACAACGTGCCCACACCAATTTGTGCTTGCGTTACATGTACATGTGCAAGATGTTACCCTTCTTCGGTCAAACGTCACGGCCACTTTATGAGACTCCCTCATGTTTGGCTTTACCGTAGCACTTAAATGGAATCCTGTAAAATGTAAGTTCAACCGTCAAATTTGCTTTCACTATGTTTTTCGTTAAGTGTCAATGATTAAAATAAAAATATTTTGAGAACTTACCAATCTGCAATATGTCGCTAACGCTATCATTCCTAAATAACTTTTCGCCCTTCTGGAATTCCTCGGCAGATCCGTTCGCCAAGCAAGAGTACAGCCGAATGTCCTCTTCATGCTCTGGAAAGCTCCAAAACGCAATCCGTAGTTGAAGTTGTTCGGGAACTGGTGGGAATACCCTTTCGACCATTTCAAAAGGAATATGTGACGCAACACATTTTGCTGCCATTTCCACCAAACTGACTCCCGTAGGCCCTTCATACGCATGGGACGATTTCGTGTTCACCAGAGACGAAGAGGATGGAACGGGGTGTATTGCCGCTGAATGGGAGGAGCCCAATCCTCCATTCCCAACTGTGCCATTTAGCACAGGATTGGGATTGGCGGAATAAATAGATTTTTTCCATCCCCTCCAGTTGTTGCAGAGAGACTCTGGCTCTGAGATCCATGAGCATAGTGAGTCTTCTTCGAATCTATCTGAATCTTCGAAAGAAAAACGGTCACTATCTACCAGCTCCCAATCCCGCATTGCTCTTTCTAGAGCAGCGAACTGGTCACGAAGCCTAAGTTGACCCGCCAGGTTGCCGTCCAATGCACCACCTTAAGTGGCAAGTTGTGTCCCGCTGTCTTGAATTATTTATTACCCTTTGTAATAAAAAAGAGACTTTGTGAGAAACTGCTAATGCTGTTATTTAGAAGTATGCGATGAGTCATATTGTGTCCAAGAATAAAATGAGGCTTACGACAACGGTAAGAGGTAGTATCATCGGTTCCCATTTAGGGAATCAGGACCATAAGAAATCAAAACGATCTCTTTGAAATTTTATCACCCGCAAATAAATTTAATTATTAAAATTACACACAAACACACTTTTTTTAACGGAGCACGTGTACAACGTAAAAGAGAAAGTTTATGAGACCAAAATTTAGAGATCAATAGCACAGTAGACACCGCATTTAAAAGCGATGAAGTCCACCACGGTAAACAACACACATTACACACAAATAACCAAACGAAAATTTCCGAACGAAATAAATTAGATCAAATTTTTCCAAATTGTTCCAAAACTTAACAATACATACATACGGCTGACTTGAGAAATGAAGTTAAAGTTATCGAATAAAGTCAGAAAACGAAATTGTATTATTATAAAATGCACGGATAGTGTAGCTAAATCACTACGTTGGTCAAAGCCGCTGCTGATGGATGTCTTCCTCCATGGCTGCTGGTGTTTCCGTTGAAGCTAAATCAACTTCAACCGAAACAAAGGTGGCCACTACTAATGCTTT
>JAQFZH010005006.1:0-11148 GCA_034695485.1 Entomobrya nivalis
ATCTCTAGTGGCATGGAAATAAAGATTCTCATCTTTCAAGATATCTTTGGCAGGGAGCTTTGAGCCAAACAAATCACTTACTTTATGAGCATGTTGACAAAAAATGAAGAACGGGTGGGTGGATGGATTATAAATGTGTACGATATGCATATGAATGTCTTAAGTTAACTTAAAAAAAGTCAAACGGTGCTTTTTAGTAGTTCTTAAATTTTATGCTTGCATTCAAATCTTGAATGACATCTTAAACGTATGATAAGCTGGTAATTATAATCATCTAAGAAATATTAAATATTATAAAGCATTTTATTTATTATATCACATGAAATTGTGCAGAGGGCATTGAAATAAATGAGTTTTGCATGCATTTGCTAGTGTCCCGTGTAAAAGCATGCATTCCCTCCTGTCATGCATCTTTAATCATTACCATATCAAATTATCATCGACAAATCCCTCCCTCCCTCTGTCCTCCTTAATCCACACTCGACTCTTCAGCCTACATCCATCCACATCCCAGCTCCCAAGTTTCATTCTTCGTCGACGCGACGTTGTCATGCACTTGACCCAATTTGGATGGTATATCTTTTAAAAATTTGTTTACACTTCTTGGCGACAGCAGGGGATTTTTTATGTACTTCTGAAATTAATTAAGGAGCATAGCACTATCAGTGATAATCTGTAGTTATGCACTCCTAAAATTGATTGAACGAAAGAAGCTAACTACTTGCAATTTGCATCACATGCTATTGATTTCGAGGGACGAGGACTTTTGGTTTGAAATGCATAATTCATGGTAATTCCTTTAAATCACGAAGATGTAGTTGACGACGACATTGTCGATGGAATTTTTTTCCATGGCGTCAACAGGAGCACAACCATCAAAGATGGTAAAATTATTAGTGCACAAATAAGCATAACAATTATATATTGAATATCAGGTTTACATATTAACAGTAATTTAATGAATATAAAGACATTACGGTTCCCAGATCAAATGACTGATAACGTTTACAAATCGCCTACGTTTCTTCACATTACTTTAATACTTTTAATTAAACCTTTGAGCCTGCTCGTAAACGCTTGTTATTCCTTCAATCCTTCATATCGACATCATCAACCATACCTACAAAACACTCTATAAAAATATCCTACTTGTTTAAGAATGATAGATGTTGATGTGACGATGCCTTTAAATATGTATGCAAAAAGGACCACCACCACCGTAAAAAAACGACATTTTGCATCAGTGGACGAACTGCAGTGCTTATCGTACCGTATCTTTTGAGTTACTTTATGCACAGCCATCTACATCCTTCTTATCTTTCTCATTGAATCTTTTATCGTTTTGCCAGCACAACACAATGCAATGACGTTGTCACTGTCTCATGGAAAGAATATGAAATATTAAAAGAAAATCATCCCAGTTAATAAGTGCGCCGCCACCACACCACACACGAACCACGACGACGATGTAACACCATCATGTGAGTACACCTTATAAAAACGAATGCAAAATGCTTATCATCATCATCATCCAAGGCAACCTAACTAAGTCTTCTTAAATCGAAAAACCTCAAATATATATTTTTAACAACAGCTCGAATCGTTCGTTACCTTAGCACATTTTATTTAACACGCTTGTTCGTTAAATGATATACTACATGGAATGTTGTGACAATACAATAGCTTATATATATGGCAAAAATCACATTATATGTCATGTCGTGTTTTTTTCAGTGATCCTGTATGTAAGATTTCATTTTTTGGATTTCTCACTTTTGTTTTTTAACGATGTATACACACGTTGCATTACAGTAAAGATTGTAAAAAGTATAGCGAAATCGCAACACATTTTTTTGGCAACTTGGATGGACAACAAAAGATTTCAGCAACAATGTAGCCATGCTCGGCTCGTAGTCGTATTAACAAAGCTTCATTATAAATTGTAATACATTTAAACGATCATATTGAAGGTGTATGCATAGCAACGCCGTTGCCGCGCCGTATATAAGCTAACACTAATGATCATATCATAACATAACATAATATATACACTGTATGCTTAAATGTACATTTATGTATTTTTACCACCTCAACAATGTAGTGCACCTTGCTACAATAAATGCGACAATAACAGATAATATAGACATTAAGTTTTGCTGCAAAAGTTCCTTGAAGTAAAATGATATTATTCCAAGAGATGTAAATGTAAAACCCTTTGTGATATTAGTAAAGCTAATATTTTCCTTTGTTGTTTGCGTTCGCTTGTATTTATTGTCTGCTTGCATGCATGATGCATGACTATGCCTATGACTATTTCCCTTTTATCTTCGAGCGAGAGAGTTCCACCCGAGTAAGCATTCACAAACATACACGAACTCAGTTTTGCAGAGAGTTAAGTTATAATACAAGCATTAAATTTCCTAACGTTGTTAAATGCTATCTCATACCACCACTGTTACATTTGCATTGTCACAATCAAAATTCAGCATTAATATAAATAGGTATCGTTATATTATACTAAGCAGTTAAATGTGTTTATCTAGCTGCCTTCCTTGCATCTAACTCAATGTTCACTGCTTACTTCACTCACGTTTGGTTTACCTCCTCCTCCTCCCCTGCCATATTGTCATTATCATTCATTTTCATTCATTGTTGCACTTTTTTTTGTACAGGTAGTCAGTCAGAAACACCTGACTTGATTTAGTATTTTAAAAGTGAAAAAAATTTACATGCATAACTAGATTGACTCAGCAAGCAGCACTAACATACATAAAAATATTATCATTTTTAATGTTCAACATCCCTTGTGTCCCAGCGTACGTACGTATGTTCACTCAACGCAGAGTTCACAATCAGTCACGGTCCCTTGTACATTGTAAACCATGTCGTGTGTACGGAAAAAAAGGGTTTCTTTCTTAACTGTCTTGTCTTGTCTGTCTCTCTAGTAATAATGCAATACTCTTTGCCATAAAATGCATAAGATGATCAAGTTGGTTCACATGTTTGTTCACTCAACAATAACGGAGGAGTACTTCACCATCAAAAAAAAGGTACAAAACAATATACCACCAACACATGTCTTAGACTATGTCGCGTCATCGTCACATTTATCCTTCCAATAATATTTAATAATCATCATCATCATCATGATCGTCGTCAAGTCATGATCAATCAGATTTCCTACGTTAAAAAAGGTACTGGCCACTGGCTAAGTCCAAAAAAAAGATAACACAGAGAGCCAGTATAAGTATTGCATGTGTGGCAGTGATCCTTTAAAAAAATATAATAATAATAAATGATCGTGTTTGTTGGATAATGATGATGGAAGGATGCGTTATATTTAACATCATCATTCAAACAAATAATTTTGTGTCTTTTTAATCAGCATCTCAACAGTCATACATTGGTTACGTTAGTGGTAACGCCAAAAAACAAGTGGTTCCTACAAAAAAAATAACCAAGATCCTGTTCTTGTGTGCTCTTGTGCTAGGGCCTCGTCTCCTACGTCGTTGACGACGACGACGTTGCTGTTCATCCTGTCGTGCAAAAATTAAATATCTTCGTTTTGCTTCCTTCATTACTCTTTGCGTCGTTGTGACCTCGTCGTTATCATCGTTTTGCTGCTGCTGCTCCTCTGACTCTTGTGATTCATTCATTCCATAATTCAGGTATAATAGGTGTATAAGAATATCCTTAATTATTACTTAGCTTAGCATACACTGTATGCATCATTTTTTTCCAAGGTTTCCAGCGGCCCTTAAGATAGAGTTTCCTTATATAAAAAAATTACCAGACTTTTCCTCTTTTGATTTTTTTGAAATGTAAAAGGAAGCCAGAAAAAAGGCTTACCGGGAATTCTTGTCTCAAAATTTGCAAATTTAGTATACTGTTGGTTGAGTATTATTTTTTTCGTGCAGACCACTAATTAAATCGTAAATTGTTAAAAACGTAATTATATTTTTACTACGCATGTGTGTTGCGAAAGAAAAAAATAAAATTTGTTAATAGTTCTTGTGGGTTTTTCGGTAATTATCACCTAAGTGCTTAATTTGTACATGCAACCATTTCCCTTTTTAATGACGGTAATAAAAGTGCGCTTGCTTGCACTCCTCCTGCTCATAAAACCGTTTCATTGACTAACAAAACAAGGAGGGAGAAGAGGGAGCCTTTTTTTGCGTGTGCACTGTGCAGACAAATTGTGTGATCTTTCCTTTTTTTAAAGTGCATTTTTTTCGCTTTGTGTTTTTATCGTGCTTTTTCTTGTGTTACGCCTCACGTCACCAAAAATTGGAGGACTGTCGCCATTAAAAAGTCGTATCATCGCCAGCAAAAGGAGTTGACAATGACGGGGATGGGACACGGTTATCAATCACTTCATTGATCACATATTTATGTTTGAATTTTTTTATGTATCTTTTGAAAATTAACTGCATTCATACGTTTACCTACCTTTTATGTAAGTTAATTGTTTTCTGTGGCTGATTTTTGCTGTGTGACGTTGTGATAAATTTTTAAGAAAAGTGTTGCTTCATCTCTCTGTCTTTTGCACCTAAGATTTATGTATTTGTTTCGCTGTTATGCAAGTAAAAGTGCACCGAGTTTAACAAACAAAAAGACAGTAAAATCATGGTGACGACGCATCACAAATAGTAAAATAAATGGAGGACAAAGAGAGTTGAGCATAAAGTGATTTTTGAATAGCATCCCGTCCCGTTGTATTGAAATGCGATGTAACGGATTCCATTTTCGTGGTAGTGTTTGCCTGAGTAATTGCTAAGCTAACTTTAGCAGTTCACTATAACAAGATGTTCTTGGAAAATTAGCGTGTATGTATACTCTTGACTAAAAGTGGACAGCTCGACAGCTTGTACTCTACCTATTTTTAGACAATTTATAATTAAATCACAGCTTTGGATGAAACTGAATCTCTGTCAGTCATAGTCGTGGTGTAATGACGAAAGTGACCATTGTTTTAGTCATTTTAAGGCATCTTGTTTGTTAGTTCATAAAAAGATAAATGACAACGCTACATAATCTATACTGTACTCTCTATTGGGCCGCTAGTGAAGCTGAAAAATATTTTTGTGCAAATCTAGGATATTCATTTCATTTGTCTTAGCTTACCTGTTTGTATAAGAACTCTTTCTTCTTTTTGTGGTAGGTGATTTTCTAATAAATGCAAGATGGGTTGTGGAAGTAAAATGTACGGTTACCGGAAGTGTATGCGGTACAGTCTCTTCACTTCCAATTTGATAATTTTGGTAAGTTAATTAAATATTATTGAAAAACCTTGAGTTTACGGGAAAAGTCAATAGCTGAATGTATGTAGGTATGTATGTTTTAAAATCTTATGAAATCTCATTTACAGCTTGGAGGAATTGCAGCCACCGCAGTGGGTGCCGTAAAACTTCGTGACCAGTCCTACTTTGAAAGACTGGCAAGCGACAGCTTGTATAAAAGCGCATGTTATGTTCTTTTGGGAATGGGAATTGCAACAATATTTTTAGTGGCTGTTGGAACGTTTGGTGCTCTGAAAGAAATAAAGTGTTTCATACTGACGGTAAATACATTACAATTTTCATTTAAACAAGCTTTTAGATTTCTCGCGTGCAGGCTGTAGTATAAAATACTAATAATGATTTTATAAAGTGTACTTGAAAATCATGATTAAATTATTTGCAGTTTATCATCGCTCTTTTGATATCGTTTGTCGTGCTTCTGATTGGTGGTCTACTGGGGTACGTATTTGCGGAGAAAGAGTCGACGCCTATGAAAACGGATATGATAAACTCAATGAAGAAATACAACAAAAGTGATACTATCAGAGAAACGTGGGATCTTGTTCAAATTCAGGTGAGATTACAGTACTGCATTTTTATTTAACTTTCTGGAAAACTTTTCTGCATATAAAATATGCATAGCTAATACGAAACTATGACTTATGGAATAATTAATTAATTATTATTTACAACAATTAATTACGTTGTGTACTTTACAGTATCAATGCTGCGGAGCAAGCAACAATGAAGACTGGTTAACAGTGTTCCATGGACACGAAAAGGTGCCTCCAAGTTGTTGCAAGGACCTGAACACGGTACAAAAACAAAAAATACATAAATATAAATAAAAGCGATGGCTTCATACTGATTTCAACATAAATTCTCTGTAGGTACCTTCCTGTCAAATCAGTGCTCAACCTCAAGACATTTGGACAATGGGTTGCGCGTACAGGCTAAAGGAAGGGGGAACTGTTGTGGGAAGTATCGGTGTCACTGTGTCGTGTTTTATGGTAAGGTTTTCAATGACTTGTGATCAAACTTTGCTCGGAATTTCACAATTATAATTTGATTTTTTTTTATAATTCAGCTTTTCAGCCTTGTCTTCAGCATAGGAGTTTTCCGGAGCATAACGTGAACAGAAATTTTTAGTCGATTTTTATTTTTAAGGAGCAATATGTCATATGAGAAAAGGTTATAGGACAAATCAACTAAATATGATGACGATGGTACAATAATCAGATCTGTTCCATTCCATAATATAATGTTTGTCTTTTTTATAATAATGCACGCTGAATGGTATGAATGTTCTTGTAAGTTTTCTATCTGTGCCTTATCATACTTTATATGATTAATATTAGCTCCATATATTGTACTTATTTATCATGCAATTTAGGCTGTAAATATGTAACTTAATGTATGTACTATGGTATAGAAATGATAATGATGGATAACGTACTTCAGTACCTTTTTTAATCACAAAACATTTTTTTTAAAGTATTTAAGTCATGTGAAAGAAACTCGAAAGCCATAAGGAAGGTTGAGAAATTCATATTTTATCTTCTTAGAATAAATCTTTGAATAATTTATTTTAATTATTATTGTTCTTCTTTTTTTAAAGCTATTATTATACTTAATTGTACTAATTATTTTTAAATGAAGATTTTGCTATGTTGACTTGACATGTAAACTATAAAAAAGCCAGGGAAAAATGTACTGCATGCACTGTCAAATTTTTAAACATAAATGACAAGATTTTTAATTTATGCTGATGAACTGATGAAAATAATGATTTATTATGTCACTATTATTTATTAAATGAATAAGCAAATAAAAAATTGTTTTGATTAAATCCGTTTATTGTAAACTTTATCAACTCTTTTGTGAATGACAACATAATTTTGAAGACAATAAGTTAGCATTGATGATATAATTGATCATTGGAATTGAACACGATATTGATGGATCATTGAACTTATTTAATTGGTTAAAGATTGTATTAAAGGCATTTGGCATTTTTTTCTGTTATTCTTCTCACACGGGTTAGTTCAGCTCAGTACCATTTTTTGAATATACGAAGATACAATTTCTTCGCTAGCTCAGCCACGATGCAATATGAGACAACGATTCCAGCAATAAACGGGTACACTTCCCAAGGCAGCCGGGTCATTCCAATCCAGTCAACGACTCCAGGTATGAATGGAAGGGCTAATCCAGTAGTTATGACAAGCAGAGTCATAAGAACAACGGGCCAGGATGCGCGACTTTGAATGAAGGGTAGTTTTGGAGTGCGAATCATGTGAACGATAACCGATTGGGTGAGTAATCCAACAGTAAACCAAGTCGTATGAAAGATTCTTATCCCATGTTCATCATCGGCTGTTTTGATATCGAAGTAGAAGTACAAGAAGACGAACGTGAGGATGTCGAAGACACTAGACCAGGGCCCCATAAACATCATGAACTTTAGAATGCGCCTTGTTGACCAGTTGTGGCTTTTCTAGAGTAGTAAAAAAGGTAAAACAAAAAAACCAATGAAGAATGAATCGATAAAAATAAACGTAATAAACTTTCAGACTTACTTTCAAGTATTCATCATCCATGTTATCCCAAGGAATGGACATCTGGCTCAGATCATACAACAGATTCTGGATCAAAATGTGGAAGGACCCGATTGGCTGAAATCGTAGCCAAGCTGAGGCAGTCAAGATACTGAAAACATTTCCGAAATTGCTCGAAACTGTAATGACGATATACTTCATAGTATTTCCAAAGGTTCTCCGACCCGTGAGCACAGCTTCTGCAATTACGGTCAAATCCTTATCCAGTAAAATGATATCCGAACTTTCTTTGGCGACATCCGTCCCAGTATCCACCGAAATACCTACGTCAGCTTCAGTCAATGCAGCAGCGTCATTTATCCCATCCCCTAGAAATCCAACGACGTAGCCATCCATTTGTAAAATCCTCACAATATCTGCTTTCTGTACGGGGGTCAACTTGGCAAATATTTTGCAAGAGAGAGCCTTCCTCCTCAACATTTCTGGCTTAAGTTCACTTAGCTCTTGTCCAGTTGTGATTTGACATCCTTCCACTTTAATTCCTATTTCATCACAAACCTTCTTGCACACCAAAGGAGAGTCACCAGTCAATACTTTTACATGGACACCGTTTTCAATTAGCTGAGCAATGGCTCTCCCCGCAGATTCTTTGGGAGGGTCTAGAAATGCCAGGTATCCAGCGAAAGTAAAATCCTGTTCACATTCGTTGGTGTATTCATCTTGAATATCGATATTTCGGTAGGCAACTGCTAAAAGTCGAAATCCTTCATTAATCAAGTTCTCATTCAAATATTCCAATTCCTTCAAAACCTTTTTGGATAGTGGCTCAGTCCCAATATCATTGTTCATCAGACAAAGAATGTCTTCTATCTCGGTATCCTCCCTGACGGTCCTCGTACACAAACTGAGGACTTCTTCAACTGCTCCTTTACAGATCATCACTGCTGTTGTGCCTTCAGTTACATGGTCATGTAGAATTACAGACATTCTTCTTCGTATGAAATCAAAAGGAATCTCATCCAGCAAGTTAAATCTCGACGCAAACCCAACTGGAAAGCTAGAAGAAGAAAGTGGTCTGGATGATCTTCGTTGAGGGGACGCTCGGAAAGGGGAATTTGAACATGAGAACGTGGAGATATGTTCGTTTTGATAGTAGTGAATAATTGCTGCATCCAATGGGCTATCTTGAACAGATTGAAAGCGACTACTGAGATAGCCAAGTTGTAGCGGGATGTTGGATGAATCGCCGTTTCTGTTGATAAATCGATGAAGATTGACGCTGCTTGTAGTTAGCGTTCCTGTTTTGTCTGTACAGAGGATCTTCATTGCGCCTATGTTGACAACGGCGTCCAACTTCTTAACAATACACCGTTTCTTGGAAAGACTGACAGCACCTTTGGATAAGCACGTGTTCACAACCATTGGAAGCATCTCTGGAGTTAGACCTGAATAAATGTAAAAATACCCAGAGAGTATGTAATTAGAAAAGTGTCGCAAATTGTGGTCTCAATCTCAATGCTTCTTTTGAGGTACATTTTACTTACCCACTGCAACTGATAATCCAAAAATGACAGCTGGATACCATTTTCCTGAGAGTAAACCCTGCAGGACAAAAACCAGAGTTGCCATTGAAATCGACGTCCAAAAGAATGCCTTTGAGATGTTCCTTACTCCCCGTTCAAATGCATTTTGTTGTTTTTGTTTCGCCAGTAACTCTGCTAGTTGACCAAATAAAGTTTTACTTCCTATCCTCACCACCCGACAGACTGCTGCTCCTGAAATTACCGCTGATCCAAGAAGACACATTTCCGGATTATCCAAATCTGTTGTCATTGCACCAGCCTCAGGGTCGTTCTTCGATTTTTCAATGAATAAATCCTTTGCTGACTCAAAAGACAGCTTTCTTGATGATTCTGAAAGGAGTGGACGATCCAAAGAAGGCTTCGCTGATGGATGAAACTGAGTTGTCATAGATCCATTTTCAGAATATATGCAAAGTTTGTTGGGATTCTGCTTGTATTTATGAACTGGAAGTGCTTCACCGGAGAGCGCTGCCTGAGATACATGAAACTCCTTGTCTTCAATTACTTCAACATCCGCTGGAACCAAATCCCCTGGAGCAAGTCTTATCCAGTCTCCTGGAACTAATTCTGATGCTGGTAAATGATATTCATTCTCCTTCCGTAGTAGTGGGTCCCATCTGATAACAAGTACTCTCGCCGAAACAAACTTCAGAAGCCCTTGAGCTTGATACTCTGACCTCATTTCTTGATAGAATCGAAGTAGTGCTGATAATATGACCATTAGAAGCATCACCGCCATTGTTTTGAATTCTTGTGACACGCCAGAGATGACAGCAAGGAAAAGGAGCAAGATATTGAATGGATGGAATAAAGCTCCAATTAGAATGCTGTACCATTTTCGTTTTTGTCCGGATTTGACGGTGTTGGGTCCATGAATCTCTTGACTGGTGATGACTTCCTCTTGAGTCAAAGGTCTGTGTTGTGTTTCTTCCTCTTCTTGAGCCAAATGTTTTCGTGTTATTTCTTGCGTAACTTTGAGAAATACACAAATTATTGAAATTTAGAATTTTCATTTCAAATACATTTAAATATAACTACTCAAAATTGTATGCCTACCATCACCATCACAGAGCAAAGCTTTGTCTATATTAATTGAATCGTCCATTTTCAAGCTAGGTTTTAACTAGTTTTCGTCAAACCTTAACCTACCACTTCACAGCTACGACTAACTAACTAGCGGAGTATAAGTTCGCTGACACTAGTTCCAGAGAAAAGCCACACTTTTAGTGTTTCATTTGATGTACTTGTACATTTTTCATAGTATATCCCTAACCTGTCGAACATTCATACATCTCAAAATACCTCTCAATAAAAGTATTCACAAAAAGTAGATTCTTGGAATCGTTAGTTTAAAATGAAGGAAAATAGACAGAAAATTAGCTATTTTTAAGTGCAGCACAAGTAGTAACTTAAAATAAAATACGATAAAACATGAAAAAGACTATGTTCAAGCTCAATTATCAGGAGTTTTGTTTCAAAACTATAACGAACGTCATCACTTCATACATAGCTTTGTTCTTGCAAGCGTGGAGCCAATAAAATGTCTAGCATTTCTTCAACTTTACACCTGTATACCTAAATCCATGTTTTACTATTTACATACAAGCTCAAATACAATCGTTACTACAGTTTCTTATACTTACCTGTCTTCCGCAAAGACACAACCTTGATTCTTTCATGATAAAACTTCCTTTCCAGTCGAGTACCGTTCTCAAAGGATGGATTATT
>JAQFZH010005007.1:0-11146 GCA_034695485.1 Entomobrya nivalis
ACTCCACTCACAGAGTTGACAAAGTTTTAAGTTTTCCATTTTGCACACCCTTCCAAGTTTGGAACCTTTTGGAACCTTTTTGGAATGTTTTCGAACTTAGCTTTTAGCTTTGGAACGTTTATGAAATAACACGGAAATAATTTTTAACAGTCAAAATAAAATCCAGAGATCATAAGAGACTCGTAGTTCAACAAGAACTGAGTCTTAAGATGATCAACAATGTTATTTTCATGATATGAAAGCAGAAAAATATACGTACATAATATGCCCTTTAAAATGTACTGTGTACTTGTATTACAAGCAACACGACTGGATTTCATTCAGTCAAGTTTTTTTTTTCATTCACAGAGAGAGAGAGAGTAAGAGAATGTGTAAAGTTACCTTGAGCCCTTTAAAATATTCCTCGAGGGCATATACGCTGAACTCAGCGCTCCCCTCTCAGTTTACTGTTTTTAGTTGGTTTGGTTTCAGAGATGGCTAGCTACCAAACTCTATCTAGTACTATGTATTTCCTTTTTTTGTACTTTGTTCCAACGACAATGATGAGAAAAGCAGATGCTTGTAAAAAAGCTACTAATATGTATGGACCCTTTAACGATGATGATAAACTGGACAGACGATGATGATGATAAACTGGACAGACGATGATGATGATAAACTGGACACCATTTAAGTCTAATATAGAGATTCACTATGAGAAAGCATCTGGCAAGCGATAAAAAAATGACCTAGATTTTGGAATTCTTAAAAAAAAAATCGGGGGAAAAAATGAGGACATGATCAATTATATTTAACTACCCTACAATTATCCTAGACCAATTACGATGGGACTTTATTCTTGATAAGTAAACTACTACTTCCAATTTTATAATTATCCATTCACGTTCTTCCAACAGATAAGCGGACAGGTTTAATCAAGTATTTTTATTGAGTAATCTGTTTATTCAACCACAGCTAATAATCTTCAGATAATCAAAGCTATATACGCAAAGAAAGGGGAAAACTTAGCAAGAAAATCTACTTCATACAATTCACTTCCCCTCTGAATTTGTTCGTTTTTTATTGCCGGTAAAATAGGGGAAATTTCAAAGGGGGAAAGTTTTACTAAAAAATGGGGATAGGTATCACAGTGAAATTTCATATTACGCTTACAATGTCTTGTTGCGTAATTTCACTTTAACTGTACTCGTCTAACTTTCACTTGATCCCATTAAAAATGCAGTTCATGTACACATTTAATTCAAAAACGTTTTTAAACACACAGAATGTATCTGCAGTTTACAAGGTACATTACATAACATCTTGTTTTACTAACAATCTGTTGTTGTTTCCCCTTCCTGATCTCATCTCTATTATTAAGAAACGCTATAGAAAAACACCATTGTGCTTCTTTAGTTCCAAGGAACTCAGCCCAAATATACATAGTTTTTAGTTTACCTTTTTAAACAAGCGCTTTAGATACAAAAATGTCTATTAAGAATTTTTGCTTGAGCGTTTTTAGGGAAATTGTTTATTATGCAAGAGTACTATGAAGAAGGTAACAAGTTTCTCTTTTGACTTAATATTCTAGTTTTTGAGAGAATACTCCAAAGTATTTATGGTGAGAAACCTTGAAAATGCAAGGTAAAAGAAACTTTTCCACTTGACATTCAAGTCAAAAGTATCTCATGTTCTGACACAACTCATTCTCAATGTCAAGGCGAGAGAAGAATGTGCTCATAGACAGTTCTGTTGTCAAAACACCCATAAATACGTAATAATGCATAAGTAGCCTAATGTATGCATCCATGCAACTTTCAAGAGAACTAGGCTACAAGAGACATGTCACATAATTAAGAATGATATCATATCAACATGAATAGAATACAAAGTCAAGTGAATACTAGAAACACAAGTGGACTTAGTTTCAAATGTCATATTTTAGACATTGATGCATACGTTTTCGGAGAAATGAGCTGAAGCTTACGTAAATGAGTAGAGCTGTTCTATTAAACGAAACATGACGTTTTCTTGTAATTTTGAGTATTCATATGAAATATATCCCTGGTTGTATCACTTTACATAAAAATAATAATTGCAAATGTAAAATATTTAGTAAGAATAAATAAGAATGTACTTGAATATAGTATTTCTGAACATATGAACAAAAAGTTTACAAAATATAACAGCTTTTTTGTCAGGCCACCAACTGGAGCAAACAATTATGATAATTGGATCTCCTCATGCTATTTATTCATTCATAGCTTTGCAAAACCATTCATGCCATTATTTGCGAACGGATGAATAAAAACGACCAGAAAACATAACTAATTACCAACTGAATTAGTAATGGTTTTCCCGTGTTCTCAGGTCACTGCTTTTTATTTCGGCTGAATTTTTACCAGGTTGAATACAACATGCACGCTTCTATAATAACTGTATATAACATTTAATGGAGCCGATGTACCGTAGGTGTTAAAAGTAGTTTAGTTCTATATGCTATCACAATTAGTACACTGATCACGATGGTCACGAACATCATAACCAAATTATCGAATACTACAGTTTATTATCATGTTATGATAATTGTCAGTGTGTGGCATATACACATGCAATATAGATATATCCATTTTATTACCAAAAAAAGAACATGAAAATGGTATTTGTGGATTGGGTTAGCACCCCGTTAAAAAGATATTACATGTACGGCACATCTGCTTTATTCGATTTGATTCGACCACATCATAGTTATCCATTAAATTTTATTGTAATTTCCTACGTGCTTATATCTGGTCACGTTCAAATTGATTACCAATTCTAAAAACCATCCAGTCACATCACATAATCATAATCATCATACACAAAAACTATCCCGTATTATTATTTTATTTTTTCATGACAACTGTAATCACACTCAGCAGGATTGAACAGAACTATACCAGCGTATCAATTCTTTAGTAGCACAATGACATGGTAAATAGGTTTCCTGCTCAAGCTTCCCGCTGTGAAAATTTCTCCAGGGCTACATGTTTGTCAAAAGAAAACTGTTTATGGAAGTAGAACTAATGATTATTGTATTTGAACATCGAGTGTGCTTGTTTTTATGGAAAAGTTTTCTACCTTACAGGTTTTGGTGCTGAGACCCGGATTGAAAAAAGACAAGAGAAATTTATGAACTTGAACGAGTTGATTTTTATATATTAGTTGGTGTAAAGTACTTACCAACTACGTTAAGGTGAACGTAATGACTAAGATGGGGTGTTGTGGAAACTTGGCACTCGTAAATGCCCGAGTCTCAGTGTTGAGGATACTTGATCATTAAAGTGTAGTCTTCAGTGGCACTCTGCAGAATTGGTCGGAATCTTTGGTCAGTTGTGTAAGTGACTCAACCCACGGTTAATAATTAGATGTCTGGGTTTCGGATCCATTATACCTGGAATATAAATAAAATGAAGGATGTAATGCAGCTTTATAAGCTTACAGCTTTATAAGTTTGCCGAATAAATCGATACTTTTGGGCCGCATTGTTTTTTTGCTATATTCCCAAGAGATCTTTTGGCTTTTAACCTACATTTTTTATGGTTCTCGTACATATAAGTGTGATAATATCAGGGGCAGACGGTCATTGCACTTTACTTTCACTCGAATACAAGTTTTATAATACTTCAAAAGTGAAAGCGGAAGATATGGAATTTTATATTGGAATATACTAGAATTTTTTGTATGATTTTTTTTGGATGTTTTCCAAAAGTGAGGGTGAAAGTAAAAAAAAATCAGGATACCGGTAAAGGCAGTGCTGATGTTAGTTTGAAACTGAATTTCCTTTTGAATATGTTTGCAGTGTTTTCCCTTTGATGTTGTTTGCATATCTGCATGTGTGTTAAAAAATACCACTTTCTATATTTTTGGTAGGTTACTATATGATGCTTTGGTAAGACTTTGGTAGTTTAGTGGATCATGATACTTATGTTTGTGACAACATCATCAGAAGGGCAGCTTAAGAATAATGATATAGTAAAGAGTATTGTGTTTCAAGATAAGATTAGATAGAGTTATTGTATACCTTTATGTTTTTAAGGAGAAGAGAGCAAAGTAATATTTGTCAGAGGGAAGAACCCAATAAACTTGTTCTCTGCAATTTTCTCTTTAAATTATGACCACCTTTTAGTCTAGCTGACTCCAGCTTTGTTCCACTTCCAAATATACATAGAGTAAAGAGTTGAATAGCAATTCGAATGCAAGTTTTCATTTTTGTAATATGACGACGTTTATTTTTAAAAATTTAGCGTTTTAAGTCACAGAAACGAAAGATTTCCTGTAAAAACTGATTTATTTTCTTACACTGCAGTGTCTTAAGGAGAAGCAGGATATTTGAATGCTTTCCTTTTCCCTTTGAAAACCCATTCCGTTAAAAATGTCGTTTACTGCAACACACAAATACGACTTACTTTCTCTCTCAAAAAGAAATGCCAAAAAATCTCATTCCTTCCTTTCAAAGTCATTTTCAAAGGATGGGATCAGATCACAGAAGCCAGAGTTACAAATATTTCTATACTTCTTGTTCACGTTGTCCATGTATGTCTGGTTTACGGGATCAACAATGTGAAGACCAAGATGAATAGGAATGCAGAAAAGACGCGCAAAGTACGATAACATAGATTTTTCCAATCTTCCCACACGTCCATTACCCTGAGCACTCCTTCAGTAGCAAAGTGAGAACATGTGAGTTAGAATGTAAGACATGTATGCATTAAGTCTAACAGCCATGCTGAATGGCGTATCATTCCATCCTGAAAATAGTTTAAAGAAGATCTTTCAATCGATCAGCAAAAGATGGTAAAAAAAAGTTCCATTAATTCAAATAAAGTTCCGTACATTCCTTTGCATTTTACACCTAAAAAGGAAGAAAATTTTGAACGCCGAGGAAAAGAATTGACACGTTTGGGTTAAGCTATGCAAGTATTATAAAATTGTACTGGATTCTCATTTCTATTTCCCTTTGAAATTTTACAATCCATTGTAACACATTCGCTCTTACATTCACAGCTTATACTTTGTATTACATTTTGTGTCGGTATATTTTCATTTTGATAAAGCTACCAAAATTGAACATTGTCTTGACTATAATTTGTCTATATTTATTCTAATGTCTCTTTTAAAAGACAATTATTTTGCTCAAACTTTACATAACATTGGTCTACTTTATAGCATGCTTAGAATTGAGCAATGTAATGCCTCTAACTATCTATGCAGATAATTTATTAAACACATGTACATGATTTAGCGTACAAACCAATTCTTAAAGTAACAGAATATCAAAGTGTTTCCGGAATCAAAAAAATATATCCACGTATAGCAGGTTATTTTAATGCTTTCCCTTTCCTGCCAAATCCCATCTCTATTAAAAATGTCACTCGCTACACACAGAAAGACCAAACTAAGATGTTTCCTTTCACCAGAAGAAGCGAAAGAAATGCCAAGACGAGAGAGATTCCTGTCAAACCCATTTCTAAGAATAGGTTCAGATCACAAGCCAGACTTATAAAAATGAGATCTTAAAGGCAAACTCTATTTCTACTACATACAATCACTATAGTATGTGAACATGTCTGTCTTTTTCTCTACATCTTTAAAATTTAAATTTCACAAAACTTTCATTTCATACGTTAAATATTGTTCTTGATCTGCAAGGTTTTCGTTGTATATTGGTGCAGATAAACTCAAAATAAAACGCGTCAACAATGTTAGCCTACAAAACATGTAAGTTTGATTTGTATGGATTACCTTTATAAATCCAAAGGAACGTAATATTCATGCACCTACTTATTTGCTTATAAATAGAGTGAGAAAACGAGTGAGAAAAGGAGGGCAAAATGGCGCTTTTGTTTAATCTCTTCATTCATTCATTACACTCTTTTCCATATTCTAGACTACAATTCTTTGAAAATAGAGGCTGGTTATGGGTAAAACTAAAGAGTATCCCCCAAAAAGATAGTTCACTACATATACATACAATTCTAAACATGTAAGCGAACACCTATGTACATTTCGTTATCTCGTTTTGACCGCAGTCAATATGCAGCAGTTACAGTTCTAGAAGATAACGATTATGTAGATTACGTAGAAGCTCAATCAGGTTTGATCTCATTTTCTCTCTACTTCTTTAATTGTTGGTTCAAGGAACTTACTTATACTTGAGACAAAACAGAAGAATACTTTCTCTCCGTGAACCATTGAACCTCAGAATATTCACCAAGACCTAACCTAACGAGCGAACAAAATATCGGCAAGAATGCGCACTTTATATAGTGTAACGAGGAAAGTGAAGATGTATCAGCTAACTTTTAGCCTAAATTGTTCTTTGAGAGTTGCTTGTATTGCGTGAGATGATAATGCTTTTATGCACGCACGAATTTTGCACAAACAAATTGTTAAGCATTACAGGTTTAGACTTGATTCATGCACTTCTCTAGAAATTTAAGGGTACAATGTAGCGACCTGTATGACAAGTGCCATTTATTAAAGATTAGAGTAAGAAAATATTCTACTGATGACGAATGTGTGGAAAAATAGCATTTGGAAACGACCGTGTTGGTTTTCTTTTTACAATAGTTTAAGAATACGTTTTTTTGTTATAATTAAATTGTGATGTGAAAATTTAATAGAAAAATACTTACTATTTAAATGAGCTGAAGCAAGAGTAACAGCAACATTTTCGCTATTCACTTCGCGTAAACCACACTTAATGATTAGTTGACATTTAGCTTGGCAATTTAGAGAAATTTTTAAAGGGTGAATTTTCATTGTTAAACGAACAAGTTAATTGCAGAAAATTTGTAGAATAGAATTATTGTGAATCTTTTATGTACGAATTTAAAAAAAACTTGGTGATGTGACACCTTTGATTAGTTTAAAAAATACATATTTATTTATACAATTTTGGATACTTTACAAAACTTAAATTTGATTGTTTGCTTTATTTGAAGACAAATAGATCTAAACACAAAATGTCAACAACGTCGTTCACTTGAAAACAGTTCTACATATAGTTTATTTTTATCGCAACGTATATTTTTTGATTTGTCTTGTGGTAATATTTTCTAAAAAATTGGGAGATGTTTGCAGCACACCGTTCAAAAAGCTACTGACTGCTTTTCCAGTATCCCGCAGTTCTTCCAAGCTCAACTAACTCTTTAGCGGACTCAATGGAAGTAAAAAGAGAAAGGGTGGATCAATACCACATGAAAGGCTTACTAAAATAAATGTTTCCTTTCCTTTTGTGTTTTTAGGTAAACTGCGGCTTGCGATTTTTCTGCATTTTCAATTGAGCTTCATTTAAACTTATTCATATATTTAAAACTGTAATTTAAACCAGTGATCCCCATCCAATCGAAAATTTGTTGCAGGAAAAGAGAAAACATCGTTGTTGTATGTCCAGCTTATATTTAGTGGTTGCCCTTTTTCTTCATGATGGTCTATTGAAATTTCATCTAAATTTCTATACGAAGTTAAAGGGAATCCAGCTTTATTTGAAAGTTTTAAAAGCGAAAAATGAAGGAGCCTTTTTTAACCACCCACTCGAACACTCAATTTTGCATTAAGCTGTAAATTTTTGAAGTGTTACACAAATACATTTGAGATAACTGAGATTTTTAACAAACAAATTAGCGATTACTTATTTTTCATGGCGTCATTGCTTTATCTAACTATTTTATGTGCATTAATTTAATTTTAACTTATGATTGTAACAACAATCTATAATTTATCTTCGAAGCGTTCAAAGTTGTTCGTTTCGCAATACTATGTAATAATAAAAATCTTATGACATTTTTTTGTGCAAATGAAGAACGATTTATAAAAGTATCCCTATATGTTAAATGCATTAATGGTGGTGATAGTGGTGTATGTTATCAAATACGCTATGAAAATATCGCACAATTTTATAGTGCGTATTTACTGTGTCATGTATTGATTTTGAGAAATGTGTGGTCATTTAAATTGCCGTGTTTCATTTACAAACGATTTGGATGTATATGAGGCATATGATATGCCTTCAGCCAATTTTTGTCTGGAAAACATTTGCACTTGTATCTCTCTTCTATAGTCTATTCATTTTTACTTGGCATGGCTTGGGTGAAAGTGACACACAAAGCAAGTATATTTGTCAAATTACACGTTGGCATATAAACTGGAAAATGTGATTTGAAAAGCTGTCGCATATTTCAAATTTCATGGCTCATTATTTCACTACAACCCAGCCCCAGTTTTGCTCTTCATAAAAATACAAATAGGGTAGTGGAGTACAAGTTTCTTGTACAGACTACACGAAAATTCAAACAAAAGCCATTACATTTTTGTCATTTCATCTGTGCCACGACGATTTTTGGACGTGTGCTGTTCTTGCTTTGGAACCACATTCGAAACAAAGTTGTGATTTTAAAATATACCGAAAAGCAATCTTACATTTGTAATAATGTTATTCTTTTTGCATAACATTTTTATGACTTTGCTTATCCCTTTTAATGCTTATATATTCTGGTTATCTAATAGTTTAAATTTCGTAGGTTAGATATATACAGAAAAACACAATTCAGATAAAAAGGAATGTAGGAAAGTAAACGCTTAAAAAGGACAAGTGTGCTTAGTCATTAATTCAGGCATGACCGAGATTACTCAGAATCAACCTTCCGACATGCTCTGTATCCTTTTTACCTATAAGCTTGTCAACAGAAGCGGAAAATCTAAGGGGAAGTGACAAGATAAGCGGGGTCTTAAGTATAACGTCTGTCATCATTTTGGCAAACGTGGAAGTACTTTCGTTTCTTTTGTGTTCAGCTACCTTTAACAATATATTTTTTAAGATTAAATTTTGCATGAAGAAACTTTGCACACCTTCCCTGCCTTATCTTTTTATGCAAACTTGTACAAGTATTTAGGTTGAGTGAAGGGTTTTGCTGCCATCGTTTATGTTTTTTTATAAGAATATATGACCCAGATTTTGGTCTGTATAGTGGAGAATTAAAAGAGGAAACGAAAAACTTAGCAAAAAATGTAAAAAGACAGTGCCGCTAAAAACATTGAATTCTCTTGGTTCTGGTAAAGTTTGCTTACTGCCGAATATATGGTGTTACTGACATATATATCACTTACTTTACAATTATGTATTTAAAAGGATCTTAATATTACAATTCCATAGTTCATATTTTTTGGTGTGGTGAAAATTTTCCACGTAGTTTAACACTTCCTAAAAAGGTCAACGAACAAAAACATATAGCAATTTTATTTCCACATGTATGCATTCTACAGTGTAGAAATATAGGAAAAGGTGAAAATAAGGTAGGATTAGTTTGTTGTTGAATTTCAATGAATGAAAATGTGTTCAGCGACCCGGAGAACAATAATTCACAACTTTTCTACCGCTACAACAGCGACCAAGACTACGACACGTGCTTAATTTCCCACAAATACCGGAAAACAAAATTTTTGGTTTCGGTTGTTAGGCTTGTTTGTAGTCGATTTCCCACCGTCGTCACAGTTTATATTGCCTCGCCTGGATAAATCTCAGAGAAAAATGCAAATAATTCTACTATCATGGTTTTGCGTCTACACTATGCGTAATAGTATTAATTAAAAACTGATACGCATTATTTGTTTCCTAAATTATGTAATACACTTTTAGTTTCTACTTGAATTTATTGCCTAGGTTATACGTTGCCCTGGACAGTTTTGCATTGTCGTTGCCAAAATGGGTCTGTATGTAAACTCGATACATTGTTCCTGGTCATTTGAGACTGAGAATATATGTGCCCTACTTTCACTTGTTAAAGATGAACCCTTAAAGGCACGTTACGTACTTAAACATGATCTACTCTTACTCAATAAAATTCACCCAAATAATATAACCGGCATGAAACTCTGAAAAACATTGAACACTTTTAACAATTACTTCAAAAGGATTCGCTACAACTTCAACATAAAACTTCAATAAACCACTTCACATCAAACAGCAGTTTGAAGAGAAAATTGATCCTCCGGGATACTATACAGGAAGATAAAAATGTTCAAATAGTTTTGGGAACGATCAATAAATTCTTCTACAAGTAAATCTGAAAGTGAAGACAAAGCTTCATATAGGTTGCTGTGTCATAGGCATAAGTGTTTATAATACCAATCCATAATTAGATTTGCTTTTTTGCAATCCGTACCAAATGTATCTCCCATGCTAAACACCATACTAAACCCTATGGTTAAATTTTATGCTAAAACCCAATGCTAAATCCCATTTTAATTAAATTTAATAATAAGCCACATGCTAAATCACATGCTAAATCCTGATGTTAAATGCCATGCCTAATCACTTGCTAAATCCCAATGCTAAATCCCAATGCTGAATCTCATGCTAATGCCCTCGCCAAATATCGTACACCAAAATTTTGACAATTAACAAAAGATGTATGCATGTATGTTAAAATGTCTTAACCTTAATTTTCGCTTGCAATTAAGATGTTTTTATTCGCAAATATAACAATTAAAATATTTTGCTTTCCAACAAGTAAAAACTTATTCGTGAATATATTAAATGTCACCTTAAGGTACTTGACTTCGTTTAAAATTCTTTTTTTTATGAAAATGTTAGATTTTCGTGACAAGTTAAGCTGTTTTGACAAGTTATTGCCAGATAAATATAAATTACGCAAATTTCTTACAACAGCAGACTCTCCTGCAAATTTTTACATTCTTCCTAAAATCCATAAAGTTTTTGATAAATTCCCTAAAGGAAGACCCATAAGCAGTACTTTCACTAAAACGAATAAATATGTTAGTCGGCTACTTGATAATGTTTTAAAACCGTCTTTACAAAATGTATCTGATCTAATTATAGACACTCAACATTTTTTGTTATTACTTAGCTCCTTAAAACTTCATAATGATAAAAAATATTTATTGGTTACTGTTGACGTTGAAGCATTGTATCCAAGTCTTAACATAAAAGATTGTAAAAATCACTGTGTAAATGAGTATTTACGACAACATAACAAGGAAATTAAACTAAATAAGAATCAGTTTTTAGATCTAATGAGTTTAAGTCTAGATTATAATTTTGTGAAATATGATAATGAGATGTTCTTTCAACATAGAGGTATTGAGATGGGAAATGCTGCAAGTG
>JAQFZH010005008.1:0-11145 GCA_034695485.1 Entomobrya nivalis
AATTTTCCTGTCATAAAATCAAGTTTTGTTGCTCCCTTCCCTCTCACGACAATGACAATGACCTGTCCGGCACGGCACAAGATACCAAACCAAACTACTTTACCTTTTTCGTTTTTCATGCGTCGGCTCCGCAGGTTAGATTCTCTAAAATATCGGTAATAAGTGTAAAATTATATGAATTACCAAAAAAAATACTTTAAAACATTCTCTACGAAACCACGGATGAAAATCAAAAGTTATCTCTATCTCGATATCATGTTTAATTTTGTACATAGTCAAATTCATATAATAAGTAGCCCATCATCTCGACAATCAGTAAACATATCATGTAAATAGGAATCTGTCAAAATAGTTCAACTTGATACATTTTTTCCCAATCCCTATCTTTCTTCATTGTTATTCTTGTCAAGTCCGTAAATGTTTTCAAACTCGAAACGCATTTTACATTGCGTTGACCATGCAAAAAAAACGTGCTCAATTTGATTAACAAATTGAAAAGAAAATTTGCAACATCGCCATTTATTTTTCATATTCAAACGCTTCACCAGTTAAAAATTTGCAACTTTGAATTGGCGAATAAGACGGTATAAACCTGTCTCACAGTTTAATCGCAACATCTTATCATCATACAACCCAGTTGGCTAGATGCTCAGCTTATTTTTCCTTTTTGTTTATTTAAATGAATGCACCCAAGAAATATATATGCACATAAATAGCAATGATGAGCCAACACGGATTTTAAAAGTTAGACCATCAACACAATCTCGTATCACGAACATACATGATACATACCACACTTGTTTTGAAACGTGAATGGTCAACTTTTTATAGTTTAAACCTGACTCTACTCTTTAGCTCCCGACTTTATATCCTACTGCATTGCACGCATCACCGGAAAGGAAATCAAAACAAGAAACGGATACACGAGTAGACACCTTCAGGCTATTTTGCTCCTTGCTTGAGTACAGATTCAAGTTAAGCATTCTCTGTGATTCATCATCAGTGCTGCTAAAAAACCTTGATGACTTTTTGATCTTCCCCTCAGTTCAAGATTACAGGTGTTCTCGGTAAGACAACTCAAGGTTTTTCCTGTCAAAGTTGCAAAAGTGCAAAATAACTGGGGCGACTGGAGACACTGCATACGCTCAACATGGAAGGCTGTCTTAGATGGATATCGTCGTTTGTTCTACCATTATTAATGATCTCAGGTAAGCTAATTAACATATTATTGTAAGTACAATTTGGAATTAAATTTTTTTTTTTTAAATATTATTCAAATAGGCTCATTAGCAAGCTACTCAAATGGGAAATCAAGATACCAAGACTTTCCTGGCTGCAATGAAACAGCTCAGCAAGATAATTCCCCAACACCTTCTCCCACCTCAGGTGACACTCAACCAAGTGGTTATCAGCCTGTGATCCTAGGTCCCCAAGATCTACAACTTGGAAATCGAGGGGGTGGCAGTGGATTATTCGCGAATAATCGATTCACAATACCCGAAACCACACAAAATGCATATTACCAAGATGAACAAGAAAAAGTGCCTTCCTCTGCCTCCCTACTTGGTGCCAGTAGACTTGCTCAGTTTCGCCAAAGTGTAATGGCCTATCGAAGCCAAATAACCGGAAACCGTTTCTTTGAACCGGATGCCTCCTCAGTCAAGTTTACACTGTACACCCGCAAGAATCCCCAAACCGGGCATAAAATCCAGGTCCACAACCGTGACACCATAGATCCTGAGTTTTCACCTGAAAAGCCCACCAAAATTATTATACACGGTTTTTCTGAAATTGGTGCTTTGGGAGAATGGGTGGGTCAAATGAGAGATGCATACCTGAGCACCTCTGAAGCAAATATTATCATTGCGGATTTTTCAACCTTTGAAACTTTTCTCCTATTTTGGACAAATCTACCCCTTTTCGCTTCAAAAAGGGTTGCTGATTTGATAACATTTTTGGAGTTGACGACAGGTGCACCCAAGGAGAGTTTTCATTTAATTGCAAGATCATTTGGAACACACGGTCAGTATACTAAACACATACAAAATGTGATGAGAAAAAAATTGTTATTTTTCCCACCCACGCTTCATGCATTTCTTGTTCATTTGGTATAGTGGCTGGTGTAACTGGAAGAATGCTACAAGGCAAGGTAGGACGTATCACTGGACTAGAACCAGAACCCCGGGTTTATGGATCAGTGCTTCCGGATTACAGACTAATGCACACGGATGCCCAGTTCGTTGACGTGAGTCATTCTTTTCTCAAGAAAACAAAAACGATTCATGAAACATTTTTCTTTTAAACACATACATTTCATTGATAACACCCTATGTTGTATGTTTTGCAGTTAATTCGTGTGAATGGAAGGAGATACTACTTCCACGGAGCTAGATTCGGGCTAGCACCTCCAACCGGGCATGTGGACATTTACCCAAATTACTCGGAACGAAATAGTGGATGTCCTGGAAGAACTACTTCAACTTATGGTCGATCTAACTGTAATGAATGAAGAGTTTAAGAAACCTATTTAGAAGTCACGATCTTTTTTCTTGACTGAATTGTTGAATTGACGCTTTCGTTGTACCAATTTCAGTTGCCTACTGCCAGACAGGTCGTGGCGTCACCTACTTCATTGAAAGTATCAAGTATCCTGACTCCCATGCCATGTGCGAGTGTAATAGCTACACAGAGTATAAAGCCGGAAGCTGTGTGTGCACCGAAGAAAATTCAAAGGTGTACATGGGCGAGTATCTCAATAATCAGTAAGTTAATTCATTAATTAAACTCATTAAACTGTAAATATTTTGTTGAATATTGAATTAAATTAGTAGCGGCCCTTGAATTGACATTAATTAACTTTTTATAGAACTCGAGGAGTGTTCCAACTGAAGACCGCTTTTGCCAACAGGAATTTATTCCGAGGACTGAGGTTTTTTGGCTGATGAATTATCAAAACATTCGTTAATTCCTAATTTAGTTTTACTCATGACGTCCATTTAAATGGAAATGTGATTTTCTAGTGCAATATTTAATTGTAAGTTTAGTCGGTTAGATACTCTGGTATAATATTCGTTTGTATCTAAATATGTTTAATTCAGAGGCTTGTCTAACGTGTCTTATATAAAAGTGTATACCTTGTGTTGATACATATGTTTAAGGTAAGGGTGTAAACTTTTCGTACCTGAATAAAAAAAACTCATATGTCATGCCGGTCATATTAAAGATTGATGCAAAAACTGCTTAGCTCGCTTTAAAAAATATACACGAAACCATTTTAATCGCCGTTTTTTCAACTAATTTTTAATTAGACGACTAAATATTCTTGATATCATGAAGCTTTAACGCTGGTGCATCTCTGTTGGCGTTAGGTTTTTCATTAATGTCGATTATCTTTTCATTCCTACTCAGTGATTACAATTGCCTGGTATGTCTATGTCTACATCATATTTGCATCATTGCATCGCTTTTCTCAGTTGGAGGTTGGACACTCGAAGATTTCAGTGTCCTCGGTCAAACCCTAAGGTCAAAAGGACAAGTTTTCAACCCGTTCATAGTGTACACTTGAATAGCGCAATCAAAAGCTCTCGTCGAGTAGATTACGAATCATATGTCACTTTAGTTTAAGGTTACTACTGCACTGTTAACTTTTCAGGGCCGTTACATACTCATGACTCATTCTAATAAGCTTTGTGCTACCTAGTTTTGCAAGTAAATACAAAGGAAAGTCATTTGGTGAAATTCGTCATCTCCCTATAGCTTGAATGACCAGACTTTGTTGTTTAGAAAGATTTTCTTTGCTATTCTGAATACACATAAGCATAGTATATAAGTTTATGTTGCGTGGATGGGTATATATAGTACATAGATCCGTATCCCATATTCTTCCCCTCACGAAGACTAACTGAAGTGCGCACAAAGAGAAATAACCTTGGTTTGTGCTATTTTGTGGATTGCTCGCTGGAATGAATGTGAAATGTGGAGAGTTTCCAAAGGAAATTGTGTACAGGAAGAACGTAGATATCCCTTCCATCCACAAAACGAAAAAACTGGCACAGCATCCCATCGCATCATTCTCCTCCTATCCCTTTCGTGTGAAATCATCACCATAAGATGACTTTCTCTTTTGGGTGATTCTGGTAGTCTGGTACTGGTATGGTATGAATTCCTTTCCAGCATCCAGCAACATTCGGGAATCGGAACGTTCACCTACCACCACACATTTTCGGGTGGAAAAAGAATTGTGTTTAATCCTCATGTTGACTGTGTGTATAATATCTTCTCATGTGCTGCTGATCTTGTGATGCTGCAAAGAATTAAAGGGATAAAACCAATATATATTTTTTGTCACGAAATAAAAAAATAAATATTATCATGTCTTCTTTTGAGGTGGTATGTGCTATCATGTTGGCGAGAATGATGGCATCACAAGAAGCTACTTATCTTGGCTAACCTATAATTTTGGAATAATCTATTTTTGGAAGCAAAAATAAATATATAATCGGTTGAAGAAAAGGAACACCTTTTCCCAACGGAAAAAAGTGACTCAATTTAGTTCAGTCGAGTGGAGAAACTGGGGTGCAGGCAGAAATAGCAAAATAAAAGTTAGAATTGAAGGTTAGAATTTTCGAAGTAGATTAATTTAAATTAAAGTAATTTTGACACGAGGTTTTTTAAATATTTATTTATTTTAATTAGGTTGGGACAATGAGTCCATTGGGCAAGGTGATTGTGACGGCGACCGTTTTCCTGTGGATTGTGGCGTTGGCCTGGGCCGTCCCCAATCCAGTAGCCAATTCCGCTCCGAAATCTATAAAAACGAAGGTGGCTAAACCAGCTAGGATTAGTCGGGAGAGATATGATGATTCTATCAATGAGTACCTGACAGAGGTGATTTACAAGTAAATTTAAATCTATATATTTTTGAACTACCTATTTATAAGGTATTCGTTTGTGTAGAGAACCTGCTGGTTCAGTGAAATGTGCAAAGAGGAGTTCTCCACAAAGTTTCGATGTCGCTGTCCCTTGTGGTCATACTGTAGCAGCCCGGGTAAATATTACAATGCTTATTGTACCATGAGCGGGGCTGGATATTTATGGACTCAACCTAAGGGCTTCTTCTGGAAAAACAATTACAACTCAAAACTGAAGAGAAAGACGCACGGAAAGCCGCCAGTTGCTGGACGAAGCGCTCCATCAATTCAAACTAGAGTTTCGTCAACTCCGTAAGTTTCAAGAAAATAAATAAATATATTTGAATTTAAAAATAAAATAATTAATTGTGATCTTTTCGCAGAAAACCTTGAGGTACGTGATCAAGTCTCACTGATTAGAGCGTAAAGCTGTCGAGGTCAATTTGGTCGTCGGAACGTCGAAGCATTTTAAAATTGTATTTTCATTTTGTGTTAAGTTTTACATTTTAGAAGCACTTGCGTTAATAAAAGAGGAGATATCAGCCATTTATTTAAATTCTCACTCAAACAAGGTTGTCATCAATGCTGTAAATATGTTTTCAAACTTTGATAATTTACTTGATAGCTAGCTATATGAGTACACAAATGAAACATACATACACATATTATAGGGCACACAATTTGACAATGTCTTATTTCACAAAGCTGTTCATTTGAAATACACACTGACAATAAAACGGAAAGTAGCCAAAAAACGATGCTAAATACATACCAACTTAACTATTACATATGAGACCTAAAATAGGTGGGGAGAGGAGCCGAGGGTCATTTCAAATTAAAATTGAACCATAGTTTACTTACAAACTTAATTGATGATTATTGGTACTAATTAAATTGGCGCTTGTGAAGGGAAAACATAATTATAAAAATAAAATATAGTATTAATTAAGATGTTTGATAATTTTTAGGATTTATATAGTCCGCCAAAATGTAGACTACTTTTAATTGTACCACTATCCTCCCTCAGTCGTCACTGTTTCAGCAGGGATCAGCAATAAATAAAAATTATTCTGAAAAAATAGAGTGGCAGAGACAATTACAACTTTTTTAGTTAATTACTTAAAGCAGGAAAAAAATATTAATGTAAGTGACGATTTCAAAAAGAGTGATCAATCATCCCTTTTTAAAGTCAAAGTAATAAGCTATTTCAAAAATGTACATGAAACATATGCAAACGTGAAAAGGAACTAGAAAACTTTTCTTCGATGCAAAAAAAATCATTGAATGAATTTGAATTTATTTAAATGATTTATTGAAATAAAATAATTATGTAAAAAGAAAACTGCTCAAAAATACCAAAAGCGGAATATTTCACATTTTGACATTTTGGAGATTTTTTTTTCGTTGATAAATTGTTTTCAAAATAATTCACTAGTCAATTTACATTTGAGTTTTGGGAAGAAAAAAAATACGAATTTAAAAATTGTAAAGGTACCTGTCAAGTTTTTAGTGGAAAAATGCGTTGGTTTAGCATGTCCATATAAAGCGGTGCTTGTGCTGCCAAAATAAAAATCGGCTGGAGTGAAAGGTGCTATCGGTAAAAATATTTGACATTTGTTTTCTTTAAACATGACGATGTTAATGTTAATATTACCAAATAAAATATTATATTACAGTCATTAGTGAATAAAATTGAAAATCGTTTTTAAACTCCAATTATTTTTAATTTCATCGTTTTATTTGTTAAAATACTCTGCTATTTCACATTTCACGGCCAACTCAACAATTCCATTACTCTTTAAATGCAACGTTTTTGTTTTTCCTCCGAGGCAAAAAAAAAAACAGTTAAAACATTTACCCTTCTTCCCTCAAGAGCATTGCAAAAGGTCATTTTTTATCTGAAAGTGTCATCAAAAATATTTACTGCGTTCATATATTTTCACGTTTGTATACCACTCTACACTATACAAGAGCATATCTAATAATAGAATTTCGTTCTTTTTCTACCTTGTTGACTTTTTTCTACGGGAATCGGATACAGTTATAATATAATGGATACAAAAATGTTGTTGTCGTACACATAAATGTACATTCTATTGATATACTTTCACTTAAGCCTTTGTAAAAAAAGGACAACAACACAGTGTAGTGACCATGTATATATTTTTTTTGGTAAAGGAGTCACATTCTCGAGAGAGCTGAAACCACGAAAAGCCCCTCACTGATCTCATCTCGCTCATAATTTACGGACGTCTCTGGTAGAGAAAATACTGGCAGGGCAAGGAAAATGGGCTTTTTCTTTCCTTTCTACTTCCAAAAATATTTATTTTTGGTGTAGAATGGTAGCTCTGTTAGTAATATTAGTATTCTTTAGTCCAATTTGGCGTGTACGTACAAATAAACCTAGGGATAATTCTATTTATTACTCTCTCACTCTCGGAAAAAACAAGAGAAAAACCTGGCATGCCAGTTATTTCACTTGATCGAGAAATGAACAAGCTTGGGAAAATGGGAAAGTCAAGCGTAAGAACAGTAAACCGAAAATTTTTGGGAAGAGAAAGCAAGCGACACTCACAGATGAACACCAAAATGTGTATATAATTTGAGAGGATGACGCTTCACAATTTTTTTTTGTCGGGTGGGTTTTTTTTAACAAGCTGTATTCTCATTTAAAGCGAAATGAAATAAAGGGTAATTACACGTGTGTGTGTTTCAAAAGAAAAATGGTTTTTTGGGAATGTGTATAGTTTGCCAGCTAGCTAATTAGTATGAGCCATGAGCAAAAGAGGGTAAAATCCAATTAAAAAAGGAAAGTGTAAATTGCATGGTTATATGAATGGTTCCAAGTTTTTCGGCCGAGGAAAATGGCTGGAATTCAGAAGTTGCGTTAAATGGAGTAATATGTATGTTTTTGGAGGGATCAAACATTTATTGCTGCGTATGCAAAGCACATTGAAAGAATGTATGAAATCCGACGCTGGAAAATTACTTGGAAGTGTAGAAGCTCAGAAAGGAGAAAGAACGAAGTGCAATGTGCAATGGTAGGAGTGAAAGGCTGTTTTGGTGAGAAAGTCACGTAAAATACTTGCTGTATTGAATAGAGGAGACTCATCGTGTTCGTGTGTATAGGAATTCATGGTATGTTAAAGATGACGATGGGGCAATAGAAAAAAATGGAGGAGAGAAAGAGAGATGTGGTACGTGAAAGTATGGAATTATGGAAAGCATTTTCATTAGCCGAATGAAACAGCACTTGTTCTTGTTTATGAATGTGAGCTCTGTGAACATGGTGTATGGAATGGAATACATGGGAGAACAAAAGCGAGAAGCTAAACAGGAAAAATAAATAAATAAAACTGTTCTTGACAGCAGCCTTGAATTTAATGTGGGGTTTTATTCAATTAACTTGGACGAAATTATGTGCAAGGATAGTTTTTTAACGAATATTTTTTGTACATGTTTATTCCTATACCTTGTTTGCTAATAGCTAAAATTAGAAGATGAAGATAAAAGTGTTTGGTCATTGGTTGATACTTGATGCGCTATGCGCTTACACCTATTGAAACGAATGGTCAATATGTAATCTTTCTGTTTGCGTCCATCTATCCATTATCCATTGTCATCATCATCAATCATGTCGTACATTCACATTGGGTGGCCAGTCAGTACATTCACATTCACAATGCTGTGTTATGTATTCTGGGAAAAAGCATATCGCATTAGCACATCATCACCATCCATCTTTCACCTTTCTCATGACAGAGAAAGGAAACTGTAAAGAAAATATACACTTCACACTTCCTGCAGAGCTCTAATGATCGAGACGAGAATACTGTCTTGCTATATTACATACTTCGCACACATTCTAGTATTGAAACTAGCTTAATTGTTACTACACTTTTATCTGCGAATGCTAAATTAGCACTGCTTATTTAGTTTAAACCGTAAAACACTCAAAGAAATACTTTTGTGTTTATTATGAAGCCTTGCTACAATTTATGAACGGCTCCTTTTGTAATTTTAGAAGGCCATCTGCATCTATAGGTGTTCTGACAAGGCATTACTAATTTTTTTCTCACTTTTCTCAACTTCTGCTTTGTTTTATTTACCAAAAAAATCCCTTTACCATTTCCTTTCTTTTTTTACGCTACTATTTTCAATGATGTTTTTGTGTTATGTATTATCGATTGATCTTTGTAGTCTTTTGAGTTTTCTTGCTTTTCTTCTTTGACAACAATGCTAACAATATAATATTAGAATACAAAGTTGCCTGCATGTATATGTTTTTATATAAAGTAGTTTGTTCATTCATCCAAGCTACATGAGTGTGGTTTCCTGTCAATATTCTTGCATCTTTTGTCTCCTTTGTCCTTTTATTCTTACCCTTTTCATTCACTCCTGAGGTCCCGGCCCAACCCCCGCACAAAAAAAAACTTTTTCATAAATAAAAACTTGAGAAGCAAACATCAAAGCAGAAAAATATTCAAGTATGCTGCTAATATTACAAAATGGTTTACATTTCAAAAACAATTTCAACTTGTTCCCGAGAAATGTCTCGAATGTTTTCGTTTTCAATTTCTTTCTTTGTAATTTTACTTTTTCATAAAAAATAATATGCATATTCATAAATGATGATTAACATGTCAGTCATATCACCGTCCCTTTTTAGTTGTATAAATAATGAAAAAAGTGTTCTAGTTCAAAAGTTCAAATACCCAAAATTATGAGCGACCTTTTCAACTTGAATGATAAAATATTCAGCAGGTATTTTAGGTAGCCAGAGAGGAAACGCACGTGCTACTAAAATCTAAAATAGGTATTTTCGCTGAGAAAAAAAATAAACAAGCAAAACAAATCGCTTCCATTTGTTTCCTTTTCTTCATTTTATTCCATTTATGTACTTCACTCCAATTTATCTTGCTCAATTTGAATAATGGGCTTTCGTGGATGAATATCCAGCACACAAACACAGCAGGTGACTTGATGAAGATGATACAATAAAAACAGGTGAACATACAAAAAAGGTTTAGACTTTTAGAATAATTTCTTGAAAAGAAAATGAAACCAAAAAAATTCAGCTAAAAGAAAACTTTTTTCAACAGACAAACAGAAAAAATGAAAAGATTTTCCATTTTATTTTTATCGCATAACATTTCATTTACATGATATCATGTTATTCTAAAGAAAAACAATAGAGGTTACATCTTGTTCATTGTGAGCATCGCATCATCATCAAGTTGATCGTAAAACAAACAGTTTTATTTTCTCGGAGTAAACTTTTCCATAAAAAAAGAAAGGGTTTTGAGCTGATTGCATTGCTTTACATAAAAAAAACATACATATATTTTTTAGGCTGAACTATAACTTGGCCTTAATATCTGAGCACTATACTACTGCCATAAAGCTCATGAAAGCCTGAAGGCATTTTCTGGTGAAAGTGGAATAAAAAAAAGGAGAATAGTTCGCTCAATAATACGTGTGTGTTGTGGATATATAGCTTAATCCACACATTTGCATGCTCTTTGGACAAGCGGATGATAGGGACGACGAGATGCGAGAAGAGAATGGAAATGGTGGAGTTGACTAGAAAATAAGAACCCAAATATATTCTGCGTACAAAAAAAAAGAGCTACAAGCAAGAGATTTTTTTTTCTTGAGACTGACTGAGAGACAAGCTGAAAATTGTGATAGGGGCACTCCATTCCATTTCCTTTCACTCACTCAAAAAAAACCCACACACGATATCCCATCATGACAGCAGAGCAGTATGCATTCTTTGTACGCATTGTAAAAAAGGGAATGTTCAGTGAATACGTTTACGCGATTAAAAATACAAAACAAAAAGTTAAGATTGAAATATGTTCATTCATCCAATCCACCACCACCCACCCACGCAGTGTATAATATATGGGGTAATATGCTACAAAAGCAGTTCCCCTTTCTTCTTGCAAAAATGTTTTAGTTTAGCAAAAGGAATAAAATAGAAAGTTTTTTTTCTTGTGCTATTTATAAAGGACAAGGCATACAGTGTATATTGTATTATGTACATGATAGGCTGTTAGAAGTTGGAAATGTAATAGACAGCAATTTACATAAATACACAGTACACTACACACATACAACGGGCATGCATGCATGGAAATTACTTGCGTCAATGAAACGAAAATGCATAAAAAAGCCATATAGCCACTATTCCCCTATAATACGCCATACCATTCCATGGAACATATCACCA
>JAQFZH010005009.1:0-11145 GCA_034695485.1 Entomobrya nivalis
ACATTTACACTTGCATTTCACTACAACCACCACTTTTACATTTGTTGGCCTACTTTTACCTTTTCCGCCTCCAACATTTTCCTCCGGCTCTGCTCTTTTTAAAACGGCTCTTTTTTATACACAAACCAAACAAGCATCTACATCTAAAAATATACATCAATTCATCTCTCTCTCCATATTTATTGTACACACTTAACACAAGCAACAAAAGCAGACAAACAGCAAAAAATATAAACATGTTCCTGTCAAAATATTATTCAAGCAATTCGTTCATAAATATCATTTCCATCCCATTTTCTCCAATGTCTCGCCATTTTCACGAGCAAGTCAGCTACATATACGAACATCATGAAAATACAAAGGTGTTTTCAACCATTGAACCACATAGCTATGTACACACAGTAGTGCCCTTACCACAACCCTTGAAAACACGCAGTATCAAAAATAACTATAGTATGTACCGCAAAAACAAAAAAAAAACTTTTGAAAAATGTCTGTTTTGTTGACTTCTCTGTGTTGTGTTGTGTAAACTACTACTACTCTGTTGTAAAATGGAATAAGCTTGACTTGAGTTAATAAAATATAATGTGCTTTGAGTACAAAACGAAGGAGATAGGAAAGAGAATTTTATATCATGAATGGGTTTTTCCATCTTGTTCTCTTTCTCTCTGTTTGTTGGAGAGTGTACACTTAATCTTGCCACTTTTCCCTGAAGACTTTACATTTAAAAAAAAGTTTCCTTTTGCTGTGAGAGTCTTTTACAAAATTCACTTTGCTTGCTGACTATACACACACCATCATCATATTAAGCTTATGTATTTGAAGAGTGAGTTTTTAAGTGGGTGAGTGAGAGAGTCATTCTAAAGAAAAATAGTTAAGATGAGTGAAGAGCAAGTTGTAAGTAAACTGTAATTATTATTTAGTTCAAGGCAGAAAAACCAACAGAAGGAAAGAATCAAGTTAAAAAACCGTAGAGAAAAAAAAAGTTTGAGCTCACTTCTTCTCTTCTTTGTAAATATGTTTGGCTACTTTTTTTGCTTTGTTATGTTTCTGTTTCATTTTTATACAGTTGAGTAAAGAAAAAGTAGACCGACACAGTTTCCTGTTTGTAAAAAAAAGGTTGTAAGGCCATTCCCCCAACTACTCCAAACTCACTTTCCCTACAGCATTTTTGTTTTTGAGCATGCCACTATGATCATCATAATAATATCACTACTAAATATCATGGGCCATGGCAAACTCCCTCCACGAATTGAATGTCTCCAAAAAGACGTCATCATCAACTTTTTTCCCCCTTCTAAAAAACAACTGTCTTTTAATCTACCTTTTAACTTGAGCAAACAAGAAACTTTTCCTACTTATTTTTCAAAAGTATTAGGAAAGAGCATAGAAAACAGTTTGTTCATTCTTAAATGGGAATCGAATCCAGAGAGTAAAACAAAAAGTAGAGCTTTCTTTACAGAGAAGTAGTTTATGTTTCAATTCAACAAAGTTCCATAGTTAAAACCATGTTAGCATCATCATAAACAACGTTTCCTTTATTTGTTGCTGTGTGTTATTCTAAAACGGGTTAGATTATTTGTAAAGATGGAAAGGGATCTGAAATTAGTTTTCTCCTTTTTGCCTGTCGTCTGTTTAATGAAACAGTGGTTATGGCGTAATTTATTCTTTATGTAAGCTTTGCTTTTCCACTTCCTGGTTTCATTTTGCAGTTTACCTACAAAAAAATACAAAGAGTTAATGTTTCAATGGCTCTCTGGCTCCCTTCATAGAGTAGTGGAGTATTTTTTAACTTGTGAACTTACATTACACTAAACACTTTTAAAGTTTTTTAAAACTTTAGCGTACGTTTTCTATATAGTAAATGAGAATTATGGGCTTGTAAAAGGAATTTTACGTCAGACCTGTGCAGATAACAGTTTGTCTTCCTTTAATTGACATGAGAGTACTACTGACTCAGTGACTGACTTTGTAGTCCTACTCTTCCCCCTGTCTATCTTTTTTTGGTTGGTGGGATTTGAATGGAACAAGACAACCATGCATACTCACGGACACGGTGACTCACACACAAAAAAAACATCCGCAACCAAATAAACCAAACACACTGTAAGGATGGCTTTTTTGTAGACTTTTCCAGCTTCCAGTGGTAGTCCTTTGTTTACAAGCAACCATGTTGTCATCATCAAATGTCCTGTCTCTTTCATGCATGCATTTTTTTTTATTTCCTCTTGTTTTCTCCACGTTGTCTGTTCTAAAGTCAGGATCACTTGGTTAGTGTAATAACATAGAAAGCACTGCAATTTGGAATTCCAAATGAATGCATATAAACTATATACAAAAGCACCTAAGAGGAAAAGGGTTAGTTAGTTGGGTTAATTTAGGTTTTTGGCTCTTGTTGCTTAACTTATTGCCTTTTTTGGCTCATGCTGCGGGTTGCTTCATCTTGTTCATTAGTAGCTCTAGTACATTGTATATAGCAGCTCAGTAGTGCATTTTGCTTTTTATCTAAAGGCTGTTCAAATTCAAGTGGCGACACTGTGCTGCTGGTGTGCTGTTGTGGTGGGTGATACACATACACACACAGCTTTTCTCCTCACTAATTGGATTAATTAAAGGGATCACATGGGGAAAGTAAATTAGAGAACCACCACATTCGTGTATGTGTGAGTGCACCAAGTTAAATACATTTGCATGTCCACCTCCATCATCACTGGCATATAAAGTAAACGGGGTGGTATACAATGCTGACTCATCACAAGCAAAGGATGAGATGTGATATAGATGAAAAGCAACAAGATCACTTCAACAATTTTCATTCAGCTCAACAACAAAGTCAAGAGGCATACTTTTATTGTGAGCCAGGTTAAGTAGTAAGCTGCTGAGTTGGCTTGACATGACATGGGCTGTCGAAACGGAGAAAATAATAAAATAGAAATCTGCTTTAAGAGGCTTCCAATTTTGATTGCAAAAACATGTCTGCCCGGCCCCCTTGGCTGGTCTGGCAACTCCTTGTCTTTTAAGTCTACAATGGATTAACTTTGATGATGATGATGATGGTGGTGGCGTCGCGGTATGATGAGTGATGTGTGATGACATTGCATGAGAAAAAAAAACTTGGGTGGGATTATAATTACTATTGTGTTGTGCAAAAAGTAAATTTGCTTTGTTTATTTTGACGTGTATTTAGGATGACGTGGCTGGAGCAACATTTATGGCGGCTGGAGGGTCAGCACCTGAGCTCTTTACCAGCGTCATTGGAGTGTTCATATCTAAGGATGACGTTGGTATTGGCACCATTGTCGGTACGCTATATTCTTCTGTTTATATATCCTGTCTTCAAATTTATTGATTTCCAATGAATGAAACTTACATAAAATATTTGTTGTATGATTTTTTTTCCAGGTTCGGCTGTCTTCAACATTTTATTTGTGATTGGCATGTGTGCCATTTTTTCCAGAACGGTTCTTAAACTGACCTGGTGGCCCTTATTTCGAGACTGTACCTTCTACTCGGTAGCACTAATCACCCTCATCTTCTTTTTCCGAGACTCGTACATCTACTGGTGGGAGGCACTCATCCTCTTCAGTATCTACATTTGCTACGTGACCTTCATGAGATTCAATCAAATCTTTGAACGGGCTATCAAGAAGCTTCTCTTCAAGAATCGCGTCACGCGCGTCTCTTCCACTGACCAATTGGTGAATAACGTAAGCTTTTGTATTCAAAATTTTTTGCTCCGCTTTCACTCCAGCTCTCTGTACGTATCTCTCTTCCTGTGTGCAACCAACCTATCTATCGCTCATCCCCACATCCCCTGAGTGTGCTGATCAAAATGCTGAGTATGCTGTGTGTATAAAAAAATATACATTCATTGCCACCAACCCAACCAGTGTGTGTACCAGCCCGTACTCTAAAATGTCTTCTCCATTCAACCAAACTAAAAATTCCAACAAAGCTACCATTTTAATATCCCCATACAAAAATTACACACATCCAACTTTCACTTCCGTTCTTTCACGTCCCGTCTTTCCTTCCCTTTCAACAACATCAGCCCAGCCGTCTAAATACATACATCAATCCATCTATCTCCAACATTGCATCTACCCCCAATCCCCCCCAAAAAAACTTCCTTCTTTTTTCTATACAAACGTCTATTACAAAACATCACATGAAAATACACCACATTTCTTTATTCCTTTCACGTCCTTCCGAAATGTGACACTCAAACCCCAACCCAAATGCTTAATCCATAACACACATCTTAGACATAAGTGTATAACCACAGCTGCTATCATTTTCATAACTTAACCAAAACCTCTATAACTACTACTCTATATGCCATGATCATGACTCCCCATCAAATATATAGCTTCACCACAAAAAAAGCAGAACAAATTCCTCTGATTTTTTTTGCGATTCCATAAAGCAAGTACATATAGCATTGCATAAATAATAATATCCTATTTCCCAACTATCAATCCACTCCGCCGAGTAACTAAACTGTGGTGGGCCGAGATACTCTAATCTTGACCTGACTTGATTTTCATTTCATCCTTGTCATACTTTTTAGCATGCAAAAATACAATATTTATTGCCCAACAGCAGCAGTTTTTTTTTGGGTGGAGGGTATTAATTTACGTACTCAGACGGCTTAAATGTAGAATAGACATGTATACACTTGTTCTCGACCTGTTTATGTCTATTGGCTGTCAAAGACAACACATATTTTTATTTCGAATTTACTTTTCGTTAAAAAACTATTCTTAAAAAAGTATTAAAAGTTGTGGGCGTGGTGGTGAGTAGTGACACGGTGCGGTGTACCATTTTTAGCACAATTGTTTATCCAATTTGTTTACTATTGACGTTTGGAAAGGAAACTACTGGCGTTCTTCACAAAATGGAAACGCCCATTTTATTAAATCCGAAAAAAAAATCCAATCCACTTTCCAATTTTTATTTATAACATTTCATTAAATACGAATGTATTGATAAAAATGTACACACACTGATTTTCATTTGATTAAACTCATACAAAATTTAAGTACATTGTATGCATATTATATATAATATTATTAGTACTTTTGTCCACCATAATAAACAAGCTATCACACTATTTTCTCTCCTTTTAGTATGCATTTTTATCTCATATTATGCAATGACGTCATCCGGTCATTCTCCGATTCGTTTTTTTGCCAAAAAAATAAAGAATCCTGATTCAATTCATATGAGTGTTAGAAAAGGAATGTAACTTTCATTTTCACGTACATTGAAAGAAATAGGAAGGAAGGGATTTACAAGTGGCATCATTCCAAATTCCCCAGAAAAAAAATGTGAATACTCACTTTTTATTCTATTCTACTATGTTAGTATGAAGGGGAGCGTGACACTTTTTTACTTTCCCCCTCTGATCTCTTCTAGTTTTCTTTTGTGTAGGTGATTTTCCATTTTGTTAAATAAAACTGTACGTGTGTGTAGCTGAAGCAGTAAAAAGTACAGCACAAAAGTGAACAAGAATCCAAAAAGAGAGAAAAGAAATCTGAAAATATCTATTTCTGTCGTTGTGCATTCTTCTCGCAGTAATTTTTTTTGTACTGTTGTGTACAAAGGAGAAGTATGTATACTTGTTATGTATCCTTTGCAACAGAGAAAAGAGGAGCAAATAGTTAAGTGGCTCGACTACCACTTTCTCCGTTACTTTCTCTTTTGTTGCCTGTCGCCCCAATAAATTTTCGCGTGGGCAGTCACACAAGAAACGTCTTTTCACTGAAAGTGCTCTCTCATGATCATACACTTATATTACTTTATATAATGCATATATGCGTCATCATTTCAAGTTAGCAGCATAATTAAAATATATGTCTTCATGATTATTTTATTTATTTTTACTTACGGTTCATCAACAAGACTTTGGACTCCAAATATTTTCGTCCAATTTTACACTTTACTCCCTCCCTCTCTCTCGACCATTTTTTAGAATGACAGAGCAAAGTAGATTACAAGTTATAAAGTGAAAACAAAATTTGCAAACTTTTTCATTTAATCTTTTCCCTTTTCATTTTTTCTATTTTGATAGGTGGCAGTGCGAGCGTCGTACACCCGACAATAACGTTTATGAAATAATCTTATTATTAATATCATGCATCATTCCTTTAAGACGTATATATAACATTTATATAACAAAGTAGCAGCATTCCAGATTTTTTATTTGTCGTAAGAGCACAAGAGCACACAATTCGGGAAAAAAGGACAAGACTTCAAGCTGCACAGCTGTCATCATAAAAATAAGAAAGTTTTCACTTTCACGGCATTTCTCTGACTAAGGAGAAAAGTCACTGTCGCTAATTTAATTAAACAGCTGGAGAAATAAGAAAGAAAAGCTGTGGAGTAGTTTTGAGCAAAAAAAATATATTAAGGATTTTTATTATTTTGAAAGTAAGAATATTATAGAATATATCAGGTATATAAAATGATTTAACTACCAATTTGGTCTTTTCTCTTTCATTTTACTGGTTTGGTAGAATGTTATGATAAAAAGGGGATGGTTCTCCCACAAAATATGTATTTTCATTTTATGGAATAAATTAGTGTGAACCTACCCAATGTTATAGTCAATTTTGCATTTGGACAACAGGACGGCGACGACGACGGCGGTCGTGATGATGATAGTAATGCCCTGTTCTCTGGTGACGCAAGGCAATTTGTACACAAAAACATAATAAATGGAAGAGAGAATATTAGAAATGAGAGAGAAAATGGGATATTTTTTTTGCTGCTGATATTGCGATTTCTATGCAGATTTTTTTCAGCAATGAGACCTTGCCTTGGGCAGTGATATCTTTACGGTACGCTCCGATTTTTTTATAAATAAATTGGGGTTGAAAGTTGCAAGCTGTGTTTCAAAAGCGTAAGCGTAAAATAGTTCTGTGACATGGCTGATTTTTCTGGGGGGAAACGATGATGCTGACTTGTGCATGTGTCTGTCTGGTGGGAGGAGAGAGAGCAAACCAAGTTATTAGAATGGAACCGTGTTGTATTTTTGTTTGTTTTGGCTGAAAGGTTGATTCAGACTTTTTGGGCTATTTTTGTAGCTGTAGGCCACTTCGCTGACGATGCATAAATATGTGTACAAGATATTTATTTTAGTACAAATAACAAAATATGCCTGTGCATAAATATATTATCGGACATTGGACCTTGAGCTCTGAGCTTGCTCCCAATAAAATATCCTTTTGATCGACTCACTCAATGATTGGATTCGAGTGCATAATGTAGCGAATGTATTTGCTTAGAAAGAGGGAAAGCGAAAAAAGGGCTAAAATAAATAGAGCAACCTTTTTATAAGTTCAAATAGCTTTTATAATGAGCATAGAAAGTGTTCTTGTGAAAAAATGGGATGCAGTGTGCATTTATTGAATAAATGAATGAACAATTTGGTTGATGTGTTGTGTATTTTTGGTTTCACCTTCTGAGAAAAATCTCTTCCAAAATTCAGGTCTAGGTCAAAATAAGCTGTGATACACACTTAAAGCAATAACGGCAAGGATAAATGTTTGTATTGATATCAATCAAAGGGTGTGTAGAAAAATAAGAGCAAATTGAATGATCGCTAATGCTCAGCACAAAGAAAACTAATAGAATTAGTTTATTCTAATTTTATATAAAGTTTGAAGTTATTAATTATTTTAAACAATGTAAGCTGATAATTTATACTAGAGATTTGACACTGCTTATCAAAGTATGGATTGTAGAGGTTAATGGAATCAATCATAACATTATACACAATCTGATTACTCTCAATTTGCTTCCTATCATACCAATCATCAAAGTACATTTAACTTTCTTTAAAACTTATAATTTTTTGTGGATCCTCACATCAATTTGTTTTGTTAGAAGATAAAATCTACATCAAATTTGGAACAAACATTTGCAGAGTACTCCCTTTATTTTATGCGTTGATTTCAATCTCACCTCAAAGAATTTTTGGCAACAATTCAAAATAATTCTACAGACATTTGACATTAAGCACTCCGGAATTAGAAATCGTACACACCCACCACATCACCATTCGCATAACCAGTAAATGTAACATTCTTCATTAACAAATTATCTTGAAATAATATTGAAATTCTACAAAATTACACTTTTTTGGTGTATTGGAATTTAGCAGTTTACTTTTCCCCCTTGCTTTCTCTCAAGTTTTCAAGGTGGTTGACGCGTTACTTTGGCTGTAGGGAACCCCTTTCTTTTCATATTTCATAATCCTCTACCAATACAAAATTAAATAATCGCACATCGTACCAAGTAGAAACAAATGGAGCAATAAATGACAATGGAATAACTATCGCATGTGAAAAATTGCTTATTGGTTTTTGTTGCACGTGGTTAAACATATAATTTTTTCACAGTTTACCACAATAGGCCACAATACAATCCACGCGAAAGAAAACATGCCATATACAGTGCTTAAGATAGAATGATGGTGACATGTTTCTTAATTTCATACTTGGCTGATCGGCATCTGGATGTATTCATTTCCTTCGTCTTTTGCATTCTATTACCACCACAATTCTTCTTTCTGATGACTGACAGGGCAAACTTTTACGGTGCACCATTTTATCTCCTCTCTTTATCCTTCTCTGTTTTGTACTAAACTTTTACTCTTGTGACATGACAGTTTGGATAAAACGAGACTTGCTCTGATAATTCATTATTATTACAAAGTAACCAACCATGGTTTTAGGGTATAGCAAGGCATATGAATCCACCCGTAAGAAAATTTGCATTCCGCTGACGAGTTCCTTTTTCCTTCCTTGCTTCCTCCGCAAAATTGTCAGTTTCTTTCTCATCATCATCATAAAAACTAGTTAATACGCTATTTTCTTTCTTCCACCACCACCTCTCTCCTGTCATAATAAACTGGACAACTCGTGTGTTCTGCAACGTGCTTCACATAATGTTTTAGTGTAGCATGTATAAATTCCCGTCGACCGGAATGAATTTTGTAATTCAACCGCAACGAAAAACAAGTAACAAAATTACAATTACAAGTAAAATGAATGGTTGTGTAGTCTTTGTTAAAAACTTGTAGATGCGTCATGCATCCCAAACAAGTTACCACTTTTCCTCCTACGAAGAAAATAGTTGATTTTATGATAATCCAAATGAGAATGGGGAAATGGGAAAATAAAGTACAATGAGAAACTGAAAGAAAGAGCTACTCAATGACGCTACATTGTTTTCTTGTGCATTCTCATTCTATTTGAAAGTACAGTGGAGAGTCGAGTTACGTGCTTTACTCTGGTTACAAGCTAGCAGATTTGATTTTCTTTCGTGGAATAAGGCATTGTCTATCTATCATGTCATGTCATCTTCATCGTCATCATCATTTCTCAGTTCTATATGTGTAGTGAATACTAGCCAGGAAGTCAAACTAGAAGAAAAACGAAATGATAAAGGATAGGAGAAAAAAGGGTTAATTTGTGTATTGCCATCGACCTTGCTCCTTGTGATATTGGTAACTGGAGAAATCACAATGCTTACAAAATAACAAAAGGTCGCTCTTTTGGTCAGGAATCAGAAGAGAACATAAAAGAGAATTAAGCACAATCAATGATAAGAGTCTAGTGTATTATTTCTTTGATGATGAACAAAAATGATTTTTGTTGTTCTGCAGTGGTGGAAGGTGCACTGCACGTAATATTGATTTTCCTTGGCAAACCAATATATGCATTGTACATGTTAGTCTTCCTTCGTCTACATAGTTTGGCTAGTCGGAGTCAGATTGACAAAGGGAGATTAGTGGGGCTCTGTATAAAATTTATATGAGTCGAATAGAATATGAGCCACCTGCTTTATCATTCGACTTTCAAGTCAAGTGCAGGTGAATTCTTTTGAATGCGTAGACTAGGCTCAGACGAGTGTATATATAAGGGTTACGATGTTATATAGGGAACTAATGACAAACATACATTATAAATGAAGAGCACTTACTCCTGATGGGCCTGTGCCTACCAACGAAGGCAGATTCAGCAGGTTTTTTTTGGTAAAAAAAGGGAAAAATAGAGAAAAGGAAAATCTGTGTGTAATTGATTGGGAAAATAAAAGTAAAGTTAGTGAAATAAGGGAAGGGGAATGAATGGGAGGCAGATGATGAGAATAGCACACACACTGTACTATCAAGGAAAATGAAAAAAGTAAACTGTGGTGCTATGTAGTATGTACATTGTACTCAAAGCACTACAAACCATTAAGCTAACAACTGAATATTACCACTACCACCGTAAAGATTTGAATAGTAGAACAGGTTTAACAATTTATAAAAGTGCATGTAAATATTTTAATAACTATTTACTCTGATATAAAAATAGGTAAAGTTACATATTGCTATTTTTGTATCGCTTTATTTTGTCTACAAACAAAGCCCATTTACGTTTTCGTGCACACGTGTACACCACTACCACCAACAACGCTGCCGCTGCCGCACCGTTGTCATATTTTCAAGAAGATACCCTGTAGAAAAAAATTGTAATGTAAATACTTGTACGAGAGAAGCTAATGTGAGTAATTCCTTTTAAGACTTAAGTAAAGGAGGATTTTCCTATTTATTACCAAAATACACAAAGCAAGACAGATACCCAAGTGGAAAATGTCGCAACAACTTTCCTCCGGTTACAACAACCACACAGTTTAATGTGCAATATGTACAATGTGTACACACACTTTCTTTACATTTTCTTGTAACGAAAATAACGTCTTGTAATACAAAGAAATGGAAGAACACACAAAACGACAAGCCAAAAAAAGAGAAAAAAAAGTAGTGAATACTCTGCACACAGTCAAGGAACATTAACATAATCCATACATAAGTAATAAGTACGGGTGGCATTTCGAAATGTGCAAGTTTTACTGTTATAAGTCGAGAGCACTGGTGGTTGTTGTATGTGAGCATATTTTGCAACTGATATGTGATAGGCCATTGTAGTGTGGTGCGACATATGGTCCAACAACCGCAACAATAATCAATTGTCCATTTATCTTCCAAAAAAACCTATTAAAATGAATATTGTTATTGAACAGCAGTTCCTCTGATGTGCCATGCTTCTCTTGGCAATATTAGTTTGGATAAGTCATTTGCTTCAAAAAAAA
>JAQFZH010005010.1:0-11142 GCA_034695485.1 Entomobrya nivalis
CAACAGTCCTTCTGGCAGAATGTCCAGAGGGTCCGTTAACCAAGAAAACAAGAGAATTGTACTTGAGTTATTTTGTTAACTACCGATTATTTCCTTCTTTTTAAACCGAAGATTCCTTATTTCTTTGCTGCAAGGCAAAATACAAAAAGTGAATTATGCATTTTGTGCATCAGCATATACAAAAGGAAGATGGTAAGGCTGACAAGAAACATTTTAAAAGGCTCATTTGCCGATCAAGCTTCCTCTTCTTATTACATCATAACAAATATTTTAAAACTATTAAATTTATGAAGAACACGAGAGAGGAACAATAGGTTCAGGTCAATAAAGTAATCCATACTTCTTCGGCATACTATTTAACTATTTACTCACCTAACAACTAGGAAACAATAATAATCCACAAAGTACAAATCCAAATAACAAATTTATGATACATTCTTGAAAATTCGTTAGGTACACACAAGGTCCATCCACAATTTTTAAAAATATTATCAATATTTTTCATCATTCCATATAACACCGAATTCAATAGGAACAATGCAATGACAAAAAAAATTGTAAATAAAATATATTATACGTATGACATACATATATTTATTTATTTAGTATTCTTTCTTTAATTGACAAAGAAACTTGAGATTTTTAAGCAAAGAGCAAGAAAGCAACAACACCGAATATTGGTCAAGAGTACAAATGTAGATATACTACCTACTATATATGATTGGAATCGGTCGGACAACAGGTACCACAATAAATATGTAAGTAAATAATGGGTGTATAGTACAAAACCCCAAGATGAACGCCGGTTTTTCTTTTAAAGCGACTCAAGTATTCACCGCCATTTGCACTAGAATACCACTTATCGTTCGTTATACTAGTTTACACGACAACGTTCATTCACCACTTTATCAGATTTACCATCTATGTATAAAATATCTTTTCATAATGATCGCGATTCCTATCGTTGGAGTCCTTTGGAATAAAAGCGAAATGGACTTACAAAAAATATACCCAAAAACAGGTAAACTTGGTAAGGTCGATTTGTTAATATTATTATTATTAGTTTTGAGTAGAAAGGTTCCGTGTATAATTTTATGTACATGTGGACATTTATATGCATGCGCATGTGAGTAGGTATGTATGTGGTATCAATATCATTGACCGACCGACCGATTGGTTTTATGGGTGTTTTCTTATGCACCTCAACAAAGAGCAATCACCTTTATGACGACATGCATGAATGATTGTTGGATAAGCAGTTGAGTGAGTAAGAAAGAAGAGGAGTCAGCACGGCTCCCTTTTTGGCTTTTATTTTGCTTGAAGCAAAACTTGAACTTCTGAAAGGCAAAAAATTCAGAAAGTGCCTCCATCGACTTGACTATCATCGCATCGTCACAACGCAGTTGAGTTAAGAGAACGCGTTGCTTATTAACAAGAGGCAATATTGTATAGAGAGCCGCTGGCAATTTTTTTCATCCTTTTAGGGTATATTCTTCTAAATGCCAAGAAGACCTGGACTACTGGCCCTTCTTACAAATGAAAATGATTTTATTCCTTCTTTTTTTCTTCTGCCTGAGTAAACTTTCTATTTAAAATAATAGATGTGATGTGTATTTGGAGCAGAGAGAGAGACGAGGCAAAGGGCAACAACATTCTCTGCTTCTTCTGCACACCTGCATTTGATTGGTTCCCTCTGAGTTTTGTGCTCGTGAAGATTTTGGACGGTTAGATGTGCCCTTTTTATTCACGCTTGAATTATTTTCAAAATATCCTACACAATTCATCCCACAACATCATATCACCAGTAGCAGAAGTACATTTATCTCTTATTACTCTTGCGACGAAATAAGAAGGGATCAGTTCAGTAAAAGAAATTCACAATGCAAACAATAAGGACACCTTCGCCATTTTTCTCCATTGTCGAAAAGAAATATTTTCTTGTAAAAAAACAAGAGTACCTTAAACCCCTAACTGCAATAGCAAAAATGCTTTATATTTCAAGAAAGGCCATCTATTATGATCATTTTCTTTTTATCTTTTATTTTCTCCTTTGAAAGCTAGACAGCTGCTCTTAAGCTGCTCCTGGAGAATTTAAATAGTGGCACAGTGGCAGATGCTCTCCGAAAATATGCTATCATTCTTTGCCTCGTCGTATTCTCTTATTGATGTGTTCATCGTTTTTTCAAATAAAACGAACCTTTTTTCTTTTGAAATTGAAAAATAAAACTGAAAAGAAATAAAGACAAGAAACTGCGTAGTGTGTGCCCGCTCTCTTAAAAAATTTGATCAAATTACATAATTCTCTTTTCTTTACTTTTCTTCAAGAAAAAGTTTAATATCACTGAGCGACCGCCTTAAGAACAAGTAATAACAAGACTATTTACAAGTTTTACTCAAGTTGATAAACATCAATATATATTTTTTTACGATTGATGATGATAAGTACAAAACAAGACTGGTGACTGGAGTGTGTTATCATGGTAAAAATCAGTATGTCAAAATTTACAGTTTCAACTGGAATTTTTTTTAGCATTGAATTATTGAGAGCGTGACAGCGATACACATCTTTTTCTTTCAAAAATAAGCCCAGAAAGAAAAATGAGAAGTGCTACAAAACAAACCCAAAATAAATATACATTTTAAATTCCTTTTCTTGTGTTTTTGACCGTTATGCCTTTTCTTTTCAAATACTTTAACTTCGCAAGCAAGATGTGTGAGGATTAAAAAGATGACAAGAAAGTGTTTCTTATCTTTTTAAACAAATCTTTCCCCTGCGTCTTTTCAAACCATTTGTATTCCTCCTGAGCTTTGCAAAATATGCATCATGAGAATTTAACACTCGCCACGTCACTCGCAGGACAGGACAAGAAGACAGACAAGATTTAAGTTGACAAGTGTAATGACATGTTCCTCATGTTTCTAACCAACGAGACGTTATAATTTAACTGAGAAATTCAGACAGACATGTAGTAACCGCCAGCAGTGATCAGACAGCAAATTGTACAACCGCCAATTCACGCAGTTTTATGCATCACGCACAAAATTGTTAGCAGTTCAATTGTACATTTTTCCCACACAGCAAGCACGCACTCTCTCTGCTGCTGCTGCTGTTCCAGTTTCACATCTCCATTATATTATTTATCTTCCAGCCTTCTCTAGTCATCCTTCCAGTTTTTTTCTTATGCTTGACAACCGTCATTATTAATTCGAAACAACCACAATACCAAGATGTTGCAGCAGACAAACCAAGTTCAATTATCAAAGCAACTGCAAAAACAGTCAAAAAACAAACTTCAACAAAAAACCGTCTGCCATTTTCAAGACAGCAAAAACCTAGTCACATACATAGCTTGACTCGGCTTACGCATCATTTTTATGGTTATACGACAAACATCATCATCGTCTTGGTCTCGTCTGGCTTCTGTTGCTATGCATCATTGTTTCTTTTTTTCCAGTTTGTCCGTTGTTTTACATTTAAAAAATATATATGATACATAATGAGGAAGCCCCTTAAAAGAAACACGAAGGTTAGAGAAGAAACAAGGAAGAAATGAAAAAGTGGTCCTTAGCAACTGAAGCACATCTCTACAGCAGCAAACAGGACAAAACGTGTTCCCTTAGATTCTTCCCCTTTTTACTATTATTACTACTTTACTACACTTTTTTTTACTACCAGTGCACTCATATGATGAGCGTACTACTACAACTTCTCCGTTTACTACTACGACGAAAGGGTCCCTAAAGTTCACAGGACTGTAAGCCAGACCAGACAAAGATTAGGACAGACAATTGAAACCAAACTAAAATGAGAAGATGATGATCATGACGAGGTACAAGGAGAACACAACTACTAAGGTCCACTGGATATTCTACGATTATAGGGAAGATGTTTAAACCAAGATGCAGAACCTTTTCTTCCTTCTATTTAAATAGATTTTGAGATTCGTGGTCCATGTAACACGTACTGACTGGCCAACCAAAAAAAAACCAAACCAGGGACCAGTTGTTTCCACACCAAACTATAGCCCCTTCGTTTTCATCATCATCATCTTCTCTCGCTCTCTTGAACATCTTGTTTTACTTGTACTGCTGCTGTATCAATACTCCACTTCTTCTTCTTCATGCTTATAAACTTGAAGAACTTATATACTTAGATGATATATTTATAGTGGTTTTATAGTTAAAAAGGAAAAGGGTCTTTTAAAACGTTGCCCTTGGTTTTTCTCTCTTCTACTCTCTCATGGCATTAAAACCACTATGGTATTTTTTGTTGGGGATACGATTTATAAGAACTTAAAACACGTAAATTTGTGAAGACGAACAAAAAATAGTCCCGTCTTACATCATCATCGTCATCATCATATTCTTACTTTACTTACTACTTTACAATTTTACTACTCAAAAGCAATAAGAGTAATCAGGGGCGTACCCTTAAGCCTTCGTATTCGTCTTATACTTTGCTTCCATGTATATATATTTCAATTTTTTGTTGCACAACCAAAGGTAATCTTTCAGCAACCGAGACCAAGCTAAGAAAAATCATTTTGGCATCGTAGTAGTAACTATGGTGTGTTTTGAACGTATTTATTTATTACGTAACCGTAACATTATTAACGCTCAAGGGGACCTAGAAGAAATGAGGAAAACGTCATAATTCTTCCACACAACAAAACAAATCAGACTTGCTACCTAGTCTTATGTTTACTACCAGAAACTAGTTTTTTTCCTCGTGGTTACGTAATGACTAAGATCTGGTGATAAAAAATCGAACGTATAATGTTTAAAAATACATACAACATACAACCATGCATATACGCTTGTAGCGGAGCGGTTGTATGCCACGAAAAACGGGAAGTAGGAAACTGTACAAAGATTATTTTTAGTAGGGTTTACTTTTACTCCCTACGCACGGCAGGTACACATGAAGTCCCTAAAATAATACGAGACATTGACCCAAACGAACCCAAGCCACTTTGTGACAACAACACTCGCTTTTTTCAGTATAAAATAGAGTAACTGACAAAAAAGGGGTAAACTGCTTATAATAACTATGTTCGTTGTTATGTATAGTAGCGTCGCCAACATAACATTTAAGCCCAAGCAGAAAATAGATAATATTTTTCTGAAAACGCTTCCTTATATTTTTGGGTCTATCACAACTTGCGTGCATTATGGTTTCAGCTGGGGAAAAATGTGATGATGTTCATGTTGGGAATGATGATGGTATACAATTATCATAAGTAATATTATTGTACCCATAGTCCAACATGACCTACCATGCGTCTCCATTATATGTATCATCTACCTCATCATCACTGTATCTTGTGATGATGATGCGTTTGTAAATAAATAAAAGCAGCAAACGCAACACAAATAGGTGTAATAACCAGGCAAAGATGTTATTTTGATGATAGAGTATGATGCTGTGGATATTATTATATTTACTACGGAACAACAACACAACCATTTAAACAACTTTGGAAAATGTCAGCAACAGCTTATCAGTGGGGATGGAAACTTTAACTTCAAACTAGGTTGTTATTGAGCTATTCCAACGCAGCATTTATATTGCCATAAAGATCACATGGTTGGAAGTTGCATTTGAAATTGTTGAGGAAGGTTCCATCATTATCCACACCATTCATCATTTAGTTCGGTGTTACAATTATCATTATAAATACATGACGATTAGCCTTTCTCGGTTAAATATTGTAGAAAATACTGTATCATCATTATCGTATCAACATTTAAGAGAAAAGCTTTAGTATGATTATTACCTGACATTAAAAATAAGGTGCGATTAGTGATTACACACCAGCAGCACCACAAGAAGTATTTATTTTTGGTACAATTATTGATGTACACATGTAGTTATTATAATGGCACATTTTTTGTTGAAATAAACCCACTTTCCACATAGTTGCTATGTGCAAGGAGTTTTAAGAGAATGGACATAAGAAAGAGGAAAAGGAGTTTGTTTGCTTTTGGGAAAATGAAGAAAAAAAACATCTTCAGTACAAAATGTTGAATATGTGAATGTACACATTAATACTTACATAAGCCACGATCAACATCATCAAAGTAAAAAGCCAATATGTTTTCCGCTTTGTAATTTTTTTTACGATGACGCCAAAGCTGAGTTATGATGAAGATACTATCAAATTCGTAATTTAAATTAAGTCGAACCAGCAAACGATAATAATATCGAAACGATCGCAGTGGCATGGCATGATGACCTCATCGGCATAGTATAATCATAAACGATATGCTTTATCTTTGTACAGATGGTCCGTGATTTCATTGATATGATTGGCAAATTGGCAACAAGGAAGAAAGATTCTATAATTGAAAAACTTTGCGAAATAAAAATGATCATGCATTGGAAAAGGAACAAGACATGCATTCATCTACGCAGTTTTGTATATAAATAGAATTGTGCCGGTTGAGTTTATAAGCTTTGAAATTAAGTCTAATAATCGTTGTTAGCCTTGTTTATTTTTACAAAAAAAATTGACAATCTATTTTTGACAAAAAAAAGGACCAAGAAGAAGAAGAAAGGGCGAGTTGAGTAAACTTGGCGCGTTAAACTTCCTTCTTCTTCTTCTTCTTGGTTGTGAAAAAAATAAGAAAAGGGACAGATGTAACAGCGAGCATTTAAATAAAAGACGTTTTTAAAAGCATATATTTTCTTCGCTTGCACAAAAAGTCTCAGGATTCATGTAATGCTATATAGGTTTGTTGGGTACACCTCTTGTATTTAAAATATAAACAGTTTAGTTCATCCTCATCGAGTCGTTTACGTGTGTAAAGCTAGCCAACTTTAACTTTACTCGCATTTTCCTTTCGTTTTGTTTGACATTTTCATCGTATACATACAAGCAAGTTTGTTTGAGTGGTTTTGGTTGGGTTGTATGCATGTGACGGTGATGATGATAATGATGATGGTGTGGTGTGCTGGTGGACGACGTAAAAGAAACAATAAGCTTGGAAGCTGAGATGATGCGAGAAGACGAGAATGAGAATGCGACTCATGATGGGTTTAAATAAGAAGGAAAAAGGACCTTTTTCCTTATTTACTCGAAGGAAAACCCAAGCCGTTGTTTTGTTGTACTTACTCACTACACGACTCTCTCCATATTTATCATCCATTTATTATCACTTTTGTGCAGCTGTAAAGCGTTTCTTCTTATAAGACACCAATATATATAAGGATTATAAGCATACATTTAACAACCTCAAAAAATATGAATGTTTCAGTACCAATCTCTGTAGTTTTTTGGTAGGAGTACACACTGTAAATATGCATACATATGTGTAAATATTATGTGCACAATGTACACTGATATACCCCAAAAAAAGAGTTCAAACAACGCTCAAACGCTCTCTGCTTCATGGACGATGATGATGATGGCTTGGTTGCATAGTCATATTTGCTCGGCGTTGCCACAGGCAAAAAAATATCCAATACTCTTTGGTGCTGGCTTGGCTAAAGTGGAAAAGTGAACACTTTTCCCGCCAAAAGTTACACAACCAAGCCTCACACATACGTAGCAGGAGCAGGAACAATAAAAGTTGTCTTGCAAGACGTAAAAAAATGAAGAGAAGAACAGCTTCTTTTTCTAAATAGGAAAAGTAAGACGTATTCCTTTTTTCCCGTGTAGTCATGACGGCTGCTGCTGACTAATCTCAACACATGAATATTATACCCACACAAGCATATTATTCAGTATAACTTGTACTCTTTTTTATCTTTCTCGGTATACTTGTTCTCTGTTTCTCGCTCTGTATTTTTTTGTCGATTCTTGATAAAAAAAAATCTGTTTAGTAATTTTCTCCCAATCTAAATCCACACACATACATATGTGAACAGTACAGCTTTTAACACTAAATTTATACTATGATCTATTTTTATTATGTGTTTTTTTATCACCCGCACAGATTTATACTGGGTTGTTACTCAGCATTAAGTAATATTTGGGTTTTTTTCTCCGTAGTTGTGTTGTATCTCGTATCATTACAAAAAGCATGTCATATAGTCAGTCATATACATATTAAATGAAAGCTTTGGTTGATGATCAAAATCCAACTAAAATGTCCACACATACATACTCACAAACTTACGCCAACTCCAGTGCATAGTAAAAAGTTAATATGTTCACATGTTGATCAACATCTCTGTTTTCATCTTCCTCGTCATCACACTTTTTACTACTGAACTTTTTACAACTGCACATGTTGTTTACAGAGTAGTAGTAGAAGTTAGTATACAATATACTCGCTCCAGCATACTCATATAAAAACCACAACTCATAGTAAGCCTATTTTGTTTTAAATCTTATCATCCTTATAGTAATACTCATCAACAGTATTCTCATTATTCAACGTTGGTCGTCATTATATCCTGTTCGATCCTGTCTTTTCAATAATTCCATTTATCTCGTTCAATTCTCTCTCTCTAATTTTCCACTGAAAATTACAATTTTTTTTAAATGCATCCAACTCAAGCACAAGTGTTCATCCTGTGATGATGATGATGGTACATGGATGATCACACCATACACGTATACCAAGATTCAAAGGAAGAAAAGGACCTAATGAGAAAATTGCTTATCAACAGCAAGAAAAAGCAACAAACAAGCATCAAAGTTGTGGTTTAAGAACTGGAGTGTGCAGTGACGCCATCAGCATCATCATTGGCATGACATGTTACAGATTTTTTCTTACAAGGCCATGTGTAAGATTTTTTCTCCCGAAAAACAATTATTCATCCCGTCATCTCCTGCCATGTAGTCATGTCAGTCTGCCAATAATAAATGCAATATAAAGACCGGTCCAGCAGAGTTCCAGAGACCCTTGGACATGACATGATCATTTTACAGAAATTTGATAAGGCGAGGAGACTATGTTAACGAAGCTACAACAGAATTTAGCAGTAACAATAATTGTACACATGAAAAAAATGGACAAGACAAGTGTTCCGTTTTAATAAAATTTTGGTCACTCCACCACCGTGTTTTAATTCCTGTTGTAATTGAGAAGCTAAAAAAATCTTGAACGATTCGATGATGTAAATGATAATGTCAATGATGAGAATGTTTTACGATAATGCCTATTACATGTAAAATTGTCCGTTGGTCGAAAAATAAAGAGATGGAGAAACCTTTACGAAAACGCACAATGCAATGGTGCAATCTCCATTAAGTCGTGTCGTGTAATAATAATAAAAATACGACCGATGTATATTAGCTTTTAGCTTCAAGCCAACAAGCCAAGCCAGGTGCCTCTTCATTATCATTTCTATTATATCTTTGCCACAACAACACAAATGCAAAATGCATCTTCCTGATATACCAGGTGGATTGTTGAGTGAAATTTGGCTTCGGAGTAGCATACCACCACAGCCAACAATGAGAAAACCAATCTCACTCATCATCATCATGATCATCTTCAGTTCTGAGTGTGTCTAAAGATGCGAAAAAAGGTAATCGTCACAATGTTCAATACACACATCAGTCAGTATTCAGTATCATCATTTGTTTTGTTTCCAGAGTTGTTTTAGTGACGATGTTTATGGTTGAGGCCAACTGGTGTACATTTGGCTTTTTTATGCTTTGCAGAGAATACAGAGAATCCAAACTGCGTGCTTGTTTGCCATTTTCATTATGTTTTCATATTAGCATTGTTAATTTATTTGGTAGTGATGATGGCGGTACGAAGCGAGGATTGTAAACGACATTTTAATCAACCAGAGTGCAATGCTCGTCTTTCAGAGGCAGAGAACTGACAATCGCAACTGCGTTGTTATTGTTCGCCATTTTTTTGGTTGCTTTGAGCTTGTACCTTCTTTTTTGGCAGTGAATCTTATGTAAGTATGATTTGATCCGATATCCATTAGATTACTTGTGATGATTGTAGGGATTAGCTAATTAATTTATAAAGGAATCAAATTTCACAATTACAACATTTAGACAGTATGCGGACACTATGGAAAGATGCATGTAAGTATGCCATGTTTTCAATTGCCGTTGGCATGGAAAATCTATGAGAGAAAACACCATATGTACAACGGGCAAAACATTGAACAATATATGTACAATATTTCTACGACTATGGTTTTTTGTAAGGCAAAGTTTGTGCAATGTCAGTGTGCTGGTGGTGGTAAAGTGCCAGGTGGATTGAAATCCATCGGATCACTGGGAACTGCCATTATTACCCAATACCAAAGAATATTCACGACTCAAAAAAATATGGGTACCAAAACTATTACCATCATGCATAGTTGTCATGTTATTACCATTTTACACTTTTTAACACTTGTATTCCCTCTGGCAAATTTTAACTTTAAAAGAAATGCGATTCATTTATATTTAATTTTAATCTATTATTTGCATATATGTACGTATCGTACTGTACTCACATTATCTTTTTAAATCATGAATCTCAACGCTATTCATTAGAAAACCAGGTCGCAAAAATGATTAGTGTTCTCTTCTCTTATCAGGATCAGTTTATTGATACTATGCTACGCAAGTGCTGCATTGGATTTACTTCTTTCATTTATACTACACACAACTAATCACGCTGTCAACTATGTTATGATGATTATGAGCCATTATCTAGGCCAAAAGCGTAGCTTAAAAATATCAACAAGTTTGTCAGTCAACATTCTGTTCACTTAACTTTACCCAATCACAATTCGTCCAGAGCTGAGACACATGCATGCATACTTCCATACTAACTTGCAATTTTTGTTATCGTATGAGCAATTTACTTTATTTTTTAAATTTTCATTGTATGAATTTATGAGCACAATATTGTCATGTATATTCATTACAGCATCATCACATTTTCATTTTACATTTATTATAAAAACAGGTTAAAAAATCTGGAACATGACAAAACTTCCATCCATCACAGATTTAGCAAGCTATAAATGTAGAATAATTGCGATGTGTTATGACGACTGCAAAAAGGCATAAACAGAGCAAAAATATTAATGGCAGATTTATTTTCCACCATTATTCCAATGCGATGACAGCTGCTCCTTTTTACAACTATTTCTGCTGCTGTTTAATAGTATTTGTTCGGCATTATTTATGCATTGTAAATCAAATCCATTATCACTATCAGAGGCAGTAATAT
>JAQFZH010005011.1:0-11141 GCA_034695485.1 Entomobrya nivalis
ATAATAGCGTGGACAGTTATGATGACGAAACCGAAATGGATTTTATTGGGAAAGGTATTTGATATTTAGAAAAAAAATGTAAATGTGAGGTTAGTTTGTGAATGGATAAAAAAAAGTTTTATGGGTTAAAAATAGGTTTGAAGTTAAAACGGAATGAGGGTGGCTCGGCGAGCTTAGAAGCGACGGACTTTGAATTACCGTCAGAAAATTGGTGGGAAATGTGGAGGCATAGCAGGGCGACTACGTTTTCTGGACTTTTATCAGTAAATGTGAAACTAGAGATTGCTGCTGTTGCTGAGCTCTACAAGAGACATTTCGGGAGAGGTCCGTTGGCTACTGAACTTGGGGTCGCACCTGACATGGTTATCTTTGTTGGCAGCAATAGAGATAAGGAGAAGGCTATCAAGTGCCACAAGTCGACTTTTTCTGGTAAATTAAGTACCTTTTAAAACCTTTTCGTTATTTTTTTAGTAATTCATTTGCGAGATATAATTGATCGGTAATTCGATATTTTAAATTGTCAGAGATGAGTCCAGTGTTTGAAGCAATGTTCCAAACGGATATGTTGGAAGCGAAGGAGGGTACTTTGGAAATTGTGGACTTTTCGGAAGCTTGTATTCGTGCATTGATTGAATTTGCTTATCGGCGGAATCTGGAGGAGGCGTTGAAAAGCAGTGAAGTGGCTTTGGAGTTGTTGCAGGTGGCGCACAAGTATGAAATGAAGAAACTGATGGACATTTTACTGTACTTCATTTGGTCCATGCCGTGTTCTTGGTTTTCCCTGGACTTGGCACTCAAGTTGTTCTTCTTCGCGAAAAATGTGGAGGAGGAGGAAGCTGAGAAAAAGGGTTGGATAGTTCTAAAATGGTTCGTTAATAGAATTAGTTGATGGTTGATCTTGCAATAATTGTATTTAAATATGGAAAATTAAATTGTGCTTTGTTCTTTTAAAAATATTTTGTTGGGAAGGTATGCGAAGAAGTATCCTGAGAAGTTGATGGAGTCGGAGGAGTGTTTACGCTTGTGTGAAAGTCCTCGGGCTGCGATAGAGTTCGTAGTGCAAATTTTGGAAAAGTGTAACTGTAACTAAATGTCTTTTTTGGTTAAAGGTGAAAATTTTGCGATGAGAGATTAATTGTTGAATGTATGTAATTTGAATTTACAATCTTAAAATTTTAAGAGATTTAAGGCTTATCTTGTTGGTTGCAATGAACTTGTAGATGTACGTAAAACAAAAATAAATGGACGAATTAAATAAAGTTGAGTATTTAGAATCATAATTAGTTTTGGTTGATCAAATACTTTACATAAATACATTCGTTTTTAAAACAAATTAAATTAATAAACCCAAGTGATTACTTTGTACTGGCATACGATCTAGAGTTAAGCGAATAAAAGTGGAATCCCATTTTCTCTACATGTTTAATGTTTTATTTAAAAAAAACTAATTTCAATTAATTTAACTGATGACTTATTTACAACTTAAATATTATATTTTTAATGTGTACGAAAAATTAAATTTAAGATCATTTCAATCGCATGAATTCTAGTAAACTTGTGCCGAAATGAATTATGTTTAAGAGTTTATTTATCATAGAATTTAATCATACAATTATTTATTTCTCACAGTAGTAGAGCAATTAAGTATATATATTTTATCCAATTGCATATTTAAATGGATATCTGAAGTTGTGCAGACTTCGAAGGTACTCATTGTTAGTTATCCAATCCTCCCTTGCAATACAACCTTGATTCCAGTCGACTATTTTCCCAACCTGCTTTCACCCCAAATTTCTTCAACTTTTTAAAAACAGCCCAAAAATTGGATTCCAACGTCTTCAAATTATCAATTTATGTGATAGTGAATTATTTATCTATTTTTGTAATAAAAAAGCTATATTTCTAGATCACTCTTTTGTACAAAATACTAATTTAATTTTTTTCATACATCTTCAAGTTAATTATAGCAAATAACAGATATAAATCCATCCAACTTTACGTTGGCACCTACATTCATAGTGCACAATTAATTTTTGCACAACAATTTCCACCAAAATCAATACATTTTATCACATTTATTCAAAAGTTGCACTAGCAGCGCCATCACTGCCCAGGGATTTTCACCCAAAAAGTGTACACTCTCCTTTGACTCCATCAATTCATCAGGATACTTCTCCGCATACCTATCCAACCAAACACAGAAAATTTCAATCTTACAACTTTACCTTGTCACATGTTCATTACTTGCTGCACTAAAAATAAACTAATTATATTCACCAACCATTTCAACACATTCCAAGATTTTTTCTCCGCTTCAGCCAAATCCTCCCCCGCATTTTTCGCGAAAAAGAATAACTTGAGTGCCACACCCGCAGGAAACCAAGTCAACGGCATGCTCCAAATTATGTGAAGCAACATGTCCACCAGGTCCTTGATCTGATACTTATCTGCAATCGTCAACAACTCCAAAGTCATCTCACTGCTTTTTAATGCATTCTCCACATTCCTCCGATAAGCATATTCCATCAAAGCACGAACGACAGCTTCCGAAAAATCCACAATTTCCAAGGCACCCTCCTTCGCTTCCAACATGTCCGCTCGGAACATTGCCGCAAACACTGGACTCATCTCTGACAATTTAAAAATAATTCATTATCAATCAATTCCAAACCAAAATCTCACATGATTTATTTAACTCTTAATAAATTAATCTTATTACCAGACAAAATTGCCTTGTGACACTTGATAGCCTTCTCCTTATCTTTATTCCCTCCAACAAAGATAACCATGTCAGTCGTTGAGCCAAGTTGAGTTGCCGTTGATGGACCTCCCCTAAAATTTCTCTTGTACAGCTCAGCAAGAGCAGCAATCTCAAGTCTCACATTTATCGCTATAATTCCAAAAAACGTGACCCATTTATCACTCCACCGGTTCCACCACGTTTCTCCGGAGAAACGAATGTCCGCCACTTCCAAGATCGCGGAGCCAACTTCATTTCGAGTCAACTTCAAACCTGTTTGGAACACCAAAAGTCATTTTCTTTTAATCTATTTCAAAATCAACCGAACCGTTTTCAAAAAACGAATACCTTTCCAATTGAAATCCAATTTGTCAGCTGCACCATTACAAAAATTATTACAACCATGAAAATCTTTGACACTCAAAAGAAATTCAATCGAATTTTGGGGTAGGGACTCCTGCAGATTGAAAAGTCCTTCAAAAATGTCCACATCATCATCATCATCATCGTTGTCCTCCTCTGGAGTCCCCCCTTTAGTTTCAATCGTCAGTGTTCCGGTGTGGGAGCAAGTCATAGTTAAATGAGTTATCACACGAGTCGCTGATCGCCTATTTAATTTCAAAATAGACACATTTTAATGACTTACTGTTAAATGTGATTGACATAATTAGTATGGAGAAACTGGCTTGTTCTGTTAAAAAATAAGATTTTTTACCCTTTAAGTTTCTTGGCTAAATCAGTGCCTCCGAAGAGTAAATCAATAGAGTTTTCACGAAAAGGTTTGGTCCAGAAGAAGGATGAAGAACCAGCATCACTTTGATTTTGATCATCAATGACAGGGTACAAGGTCAACAAATAGCTGGAATTATTTGTTTTGCTTATCGAATCAACTTTATTCCTCTTCCAATCGGTATCTTTTTGGAACCATGATTCCCTTATAAACCCTGTCTTATCTGAGTAAAGTAAGTTTAACTCCATTCTAAATCACTAACTGCACAATTTTAATTTAAGTTTACGTAATATTTAATTCAGAACTATTAGCTTGATGATTAGTATTAGTAGTCAAGTCAGTCAATCTACTTGGTTTTTAGCTTCAGCTCGCCTTATTTTACTGCGTAAACATGGTAAACAAAACGAAAAATCAAAATTGCCGCCGAAATTTCGCTTAATTGGCTCTCGCTCTTTTTTCCTATCCCATTCTAGCTTCAATAACTAAATGTAAATTGGAAATGCCCATGTCCAGTTGTTTACTTTGCTTTTACGTCAGCTGTCTAGTGCCTAGCACAATCAGCTCGTCGGTTCCCATGCTTACCCACAAGTGCCGACACGCATGCTATGATCAAGTAGCTAGAATATGATTGGTAGATGAGAAGATAGGACGTTCAGCGGAAAATTCAAATTTTCTTTCCTCAACCAAAAAAATGCACTCAAAAACTTTTTTTCAACTTGCTCAAGATTTAGTCTTCTGTTGTTTGTGTCTTGTGATACAGTTTTCTAATTAGTAACAACAAGCAGCAATTATATAACTAAAAATTAATACTTAAGCTCCAAAAAAATCCTTTGGGATAAAACTATTTCTTAGATCAGAATGGAATTCAACTTGATTAGCGAAAGGAAAATAGAATTTGAGGGTGGCCCACCGTTAAGGAAAAAGAATCAGGCGCCGCCGACAAAGACGACGAAAGTTATTTCGATAAAGAAAACTCACAGTTCTCATTACCCATTGACCTTGAGCCCTGTACTTGATGAAAGTGGGACTACTGCTGCTGACACAGATGCTAAGGTGGGCTTCAAATCTTTTCGGACAATTTCCATTGAATTACTTTTCGGGGACACTCTTTTGGAACTCGGACTAAAAATGTAAGTATAATATCTCTATTGACATAATAATATCAACAAATTAAGTAGCTACATTTTAATAGTTTTGGAACATTAAATGAATTGTAACAAATATTTAAATTGTGTTAATTATTTCAATTTTACAGAAGTAACATTGGACATGTAACAACTCATTTAACTCTCACTTCCTCCAAAACCGGAAGTCTGATGATTGAAACTAAAGGGACTCCAGAGTACAACAATGATAATAACATTTTTGAAGACCTTCTCAAGTTGGAGGAAGACCTTCCCCCAAACTCGCTACAGTTTACTTTGAGTCTCAAAGATTTCGAGTATGACGATGGAGACTATAATAGTGTGGACAGTTATGATGATGATGAAGATGAAAATGAAACTAAAACCAAATTGGATTTTATCCGGAAAGGTATTTAATTTTTAAAGAAAAATTGTAAGGCTAGTTTGTGAAGGGATAAAATTTAAAAAAAATAGTTTAATGGGTTTAAAAAATAGGTTTAAGGTTAAAGCGGAATGAGGGTGGCTCGGCGAGCTTAGAAGCGACGGACATCGAATTACCGTCAGAAAAATGGTGGGAATTGTGGAGGCATGGCAGGGCGACTACGTTTTCTGGACTTTTATCAGTTAATGTGAAACTAGACGTTGCTGCTGTTACTGAATTGTACAAGAGGCGTTTTGGGAGAGGACCGTTGGCTACTGAACTTGGCACTCCAACTGACGTGGTTATCTTTGTTGGTGGTAATAAAGATCAGGAGAAGGCTATCAAGTGCCACAAGTCGATTTTGTCTGGTAAATTACCTGTAGATATTAAATATATTATTTATTTTTGTTATTTATGCACTTTAGGTTGAGATTTAAGGTGTTGATTACTGTTGATGCTGAATTGGGTATTTTAATTTGTCAGGGATGAGTCCAGTTTTTGAGGCAATGTTCCAGGCGGATATGTTGGAAGCGAAGGAGGGCATTTTGGAAATTGTGGACTTTTCGGAAGCTGTCGTTCGCGCTTTGATTGAATATGCTTATCGGCGGAACCTGGAGGAGGCCTTGAAAAGCAGTGAAGTAGCTTTGGGGTTGTTGCAGGTGGCGCACAAGTATCAAATGAAGAACCTGGTGTACATTTTGGTGTATATGATTTGGTGTAGGCCTTGTTCTTGGTTTTCGCTGGACTTGGCAATCAAGTTGTTCTTTTTCGGGGAAAATGCGGGGGATGATTTGGCTGAAGCTGGGAAAAAGGGTTGGATGGCTCTCAAATGGTTGGTGAACAGAATTAGTTGATTTTCATGGAATAAATATATTTAGATTTGGTTAGCTAAATTGTGATTTGGTTTTGTTTTTTGAATAATTTGTTGGAAAGGTATGCCAAGATGTATCCTGAGAAGCTGATGGAGTCAGAGGAGTATGTACGCATGTCTGAAAATCCTAAGGCAATGATGGAGTTTGTAGTGCAGGTTTTGAATAAGTGTAACTGTAATTAAAATAAAATAACTAAATGTAATTTTTTGGGTTAGTGAAAATTTTGATATGAGAGAATAGATGTTGAGTATCAGCATTTTGCATTTCCTACTTAACTCAAAAGATGAGATTTCTGATGTTGGTTGCAATTAACTTAAAGATGAACGTAAAAATTAAATAAATGAATTGAATACATAAACATGAGAATTTATAGAATTATACTTCATAAATAAATGTATACACAGGAAGTAAAACTAACTAGGATTACAATTAATTTAAGGAATCACTTAAACACAAGTTTAATATAATTTTTACAATGAGAAAAACTTGAACAATGGGCATACATTGATTTGAATTTAATTTATAACAAAATTTGCCCCAAATACACCAACACTTTTCATTCATAGGTTCATAAAAGCTTTTAATTATTTCCATCCGCCTCACCAGTGATTCCATGACTTTGTCTCAGGTGAGACGACAAAATATTTCTACCTGGAAATGATCTGGGACACAGTTGACACTTGAGTTGACACTGGAAAACTTGAGTTCGTTTTATCAGTGTTCCTTCCTTCGGTAAACGGTTTTTTGCTCCGGATTTGTTGTGCACTTTGGCGATATGACAACGTGAACTATTTTCCGAGTTGATCAAATGAATCCCACAGATTTTACACTGATGCGTCGGTGGACCTCCCTTCGCGTGAACTTGCTTTTCATGACGTACCGCTTTACTAAACTGACTAAATGTGCCGGGACAGTGAGCGCACTTGTATCGAACGTGTTCGTGAGTGGAACGGTTGTGGTAGCTAAGACTAGGTCGGGTTTTGAAAACTCGAGGACATAAATGACATTTGTACTGCTGAATCGTTCCGGAATGGTAACAACGTAAGTGAACTCCCAACGACTCTTTGTTTTTATAATTCTTGCTACATTTTGAACATCGAAAGCTACCCTCTGAGATGGCAGTTGACTTGGTGGCGCTCTTGATTCTTCCTCTAATGGTTTCCTTTGAGAGCTTTGTTGACCTGAAAAATAAATAAACAAAACTCTTTTTTTTTGCACTCGACCAGCATAGTCTTTTATTTAAGCGTACGTTTTTGTCTTACTTTAATTGAATTTCTTGGTGATCTTGTTCGTCTTCCAAACTGTTGTCCGATTCTTCTTCAGAGTCATCAGGAACATCGTCAGGAACAGGGCTATCGTCACCATTGTCTTGGACGTCCGCAACATCGTCGTTGTCATCGTCCAGGTCGCCATCCTCTTGATCCTCTGCATTTTTGCCAGACATGAGATCATCTTCATTGGAACTAGTTTCATTGTCTTCTTCTACATCTTCTCCATCAACTTTCGTGTTTTTATTTCCAGTGCTTTGCCCAGCCAGAGAGGGAGGCTCACTAATTGAACTAGATTCCATTAAAGGAGATGCCTGGTTGGACAATACATCTGTTGGGATCTCGGTGTCACTTCCGCCTACGGTACTACATACATTGGCAATCATAGATTTACGATGGTCTACTTCGAAGGGGTTATCTTCTTGAATCACTCCATTGTCAACGCAAGGACTACCAGAAGGTCTTTCCAACAAAAGCGAATTCTCAACTGTAAATCTGGAATTCTACCAAAAAATGTAATTCACACAAATATTAAATATTTTGGTTGCATAAGCACAATAATTAACTAATATTTAGATTCTCACGAACTGACTTACATTTCCTGGAAATTCATTATTGTTACCATGACAACGACAACCACCCTTTTCTTGTTCCTCATAATCGTTGAAGTAGGTTGTTATAGATAAGCCAATGTTCCGAATTAACGACTTCATTCCAGCAATAGCATCATTTTGCTTCTTGTTCATTTCATTTTGCTTCGTCATTTGCAACGTGAGTTGCTGTACTGTACGCTTGAGAGATTCCACTTCTTCCGGAAAAGAGCTGGAACCGCCAAGATCATGAGCATCGTCTTCACTTGGTGCTGCTGGAGTCCCTTCCTCTTCTGACGACATCGGAAAATTTGAAGTGTCTACTTCCACCTTGGCCACTTCATACTCTTCAGTGATGGTTTCCCCACCTGCCTCTACATCACTACTTGTCGCTCTAAAAGATACATCTTCTTCAATTTCCATGGAAATAGGAAGCTCTGGTTTCCGGTCAACGTAGTCTTCCTCCAGCTTAATTTTCTTTAGGCCTTGATTAACCAAAATTGCCCCTTTCGGTATCACTATTCCTCGGGATTCTCCTGCATTTTTTACTTTCCAGGGTGACCTTCCCTTAGAACTGGTTGGCTTCATGTTTTTTTATTTATATTTAACTCTTTCGATCAATAAGTAATTAAAAAGCAAACTTTCACAAATGCTGTAACCTGTTAAAATTCCGATTATTACAACGAACGGCTGTGCGGCATCAACAACAAATAATTCCGATCAACTGTCTTCAATTACTGAATGTTCCTGCTGTACTTCGTCATGTTAACAATTCACTCAATAATTAATTAAAGTAATCTTTTACAAAGTTTAAAATCTAATTTTTACAGTGCAGTGCACAGCATTTCACTTCTAAAATAGACACAATTTTTTTAGGTTAGTTACTCAAAATGGAAATATCCCTTCATTTGTTTACTTTGTTTTTTGTCAGCTGTTTTGCAGAACACACTCTTCTGACTCTTCTGCTACCTGACAAGCAGACAAGTCTGATCATGATCAAGTAGCTGGGATATGATTGGCAGATGAAAATAAAGAACAAATCGGAACACATTCAGCGGCAAATTCGAATTTTCCTTTTGTTTAAGAAAAGGTTGAAGGTGCACTCAAAAAACTTTTTTATTTAAACTTGCTCAAGATCAAGTCTTCAGTGTCTTGTGGAGATAGAGTTTTCTATTAAGTAACAAGCAGCAATTTAGTAACTCTAAATAAATTAGTACTTAAGCTCTAATTAAAGCCTTGGGGATTAAATTAGTTGGTGGATCAGAATGGAGTTCAATTTGATTAGCGAAAAGAAAATAGAATTTGTCGGTGGTCCACCGTCAAAGAAAAAGAATCAGCCTCCTCCGATAAAGAGGAACAAAGTGGTTTCGATAAAGCGAACACACAACTCTTCTTACCCTTTCACCTTGACCCCCGTACTTGATGAAAGCGGACGTACTGCTGGTGACACAGATGCCCAGGTGGGCTTCAAATCTTTTCGGACAATTTCTATTGAACTACTCTTCGGGGACACTGAGTTGGCGAACCAGTTAAAAGGGTAAGCCATGATTAGTAACTTTTGAACTTCAAATCAATGGGTTTTAAATAATTTAGATTAAATATATTAACGTTTATTAATTCTTTGATGTATTAAAAAAAATTATAGGGAAACGATTGGCCGTTTAACGACGCATTTAACTCTGACTTCCTCCAAAATCGGACGACTGCTTATTGAAACTAAAGGGATGACTCAAGAGGACGACAACGATGATGTGGACATTTGTTATGGCCTTCTCAAGCTGGAGGAGAACCTGCCCCCAAAATCACTAGAGTTTACTGTGAATCTCAAAGATTTTGAGTATGACGATGAAGATAATTGCAGTGTAAACAGTTACGATGACGAAAATGAAATGGATTTTATTGGGAAAGGTATTTGATATTCATAAATGGGGGTTATTTATTTTGCATATGAATTGAAGGATTATTATAACTTGTCGATTATAAAATAGGTTTGAAGTTAAAGCGGAATGAAAGTGGTTCGGCAAGCTTGGAATCGACGGACATTCAATTGCCGTCAGAAAACTGGTGGGAACTGTGGAAGCTGAGCAGAGCGACTACGTTTTATGGACTTTTATCTGTTAATGTGAAGCTGGACGTTGCTGCTGTTGTTGAATTGTACAAGAGGCGTTTTGGGAGAGGTCCGTTGGCTACTGAACTTGGCACTCCAACTGACGTGGTTATCTTTGTCGGCGGCAATAAAGATAAGGATAAAGCTATCAAGTGCCACAAGTCGATTTTGTCTGCTAAATTAACTTTTAATTATTTTTAAAAGCCATTTATTCTTATTCGTTGTGAGTTAATAGGATATTATCTTTAATTTGATATTTTTAATTGTCAGAAATGAGTCCAGTGTTAAAATCAATGTTTCAAGTTGACATGTCGGAAGGAAAGGAGGGCACTTGGGAAATTGTCGACTTCTCAGAAGTTGTCATTCGCGCTTTGATTGAATTTGTTTATCGGCGGAACGTGGAGGAGGCTTTGAAAAGCAGTGAGATGGCTTTGGAGTTGTTGCAGTTGGCGGACAAGTATGAGATACATGAACTAATGCAAATTTTACTTCACATCATTTGGTCAATGCCGTGTTCCTGGTTTTCTCTGGATTTGGCTATCAAGTTGTTCTTCTTTGCGAAAAATGCGGGTGAGGGCGATGAATTTCCTGAAGCTGAGAAAAAGGGTCGGATGGCTCTTAAATGGTGGGTTAATAGAATTAGTTGATAGTATTGTCGTGCAATAACTATAATTAAATGTGGGAAATTAAATTGTGTTTTGTATTTTTATTGATTTCTTTGAAAGGTATGCGAAGAAGTATCCTGAGAAGTTGATGGAGTCGGAGGAGTGTTTACGCTTGTGTGAAAGTCCTCGGGCTGCGATAGAGTTCGTAGTGCAAATTTTGAATAAATGTGACTGTAACTAAATGTATTTTTTGGGTGAAGGTGAAAACTCCAAAACAAATGATTAAAGGTTGAATGTGTGAAGTTTGCATTTCGTAACTCAAAATTTGCGTGACAAGATTTCTGTTGGTTGATTGCAATTAACTCAAAGAAGTATGTAAAATAAAATATATGAATTGCCTAGATAAACATGTGGATTTGTAGAAATATAATTCATGAATAAATGTACATATGGGAACTAAAACTAACTAGGATCCCAATTAATTTACGTAACCACTTAACTTACAACTTTATTATTTTATTTTACAATGAGAAAACTTGAACAATGGACATATATTGATTTGAATTTAATTTACATATAAAAACGTGCTGAAAGCACAGCAACACTCTTCATCCATAAAAGCTTTCAATTCTTTCCATCCGCTTCACCAGTGATTTTATGACTTTGGCTCAGGTGACCCAACAA
>JAQFZH010005012.1:0-11140 GCA_034695485.1 Entomobrya nivalis
GCTACGTGCCTTCAGATGGGAAAAACTACGGCTTTAAAGAGCTGACCAAAGGAATATTTAGCAGATTAGAATTTCTATCAATTGGGTCATTTAAAATAGTGGAAAAATTCTACGTTTGAAAATAGGACAAATGATATGGTTTGAGCACACTCAAACAGGAAGAGTTGTGAAGTAGAGGTTTGGCTGGGCTGAGTACAAGTAAGAAAGAAAGAGAGAGATACCAATATGATCATGATAATGCATATGTACGTTGTAAGCATAAAAGAAAAATACAAGACAATACAAAAACGTAATATAAAAGTAGTTGGGAAGGTAGTAAAAACAGTCATGAAATGAGTAGGAGAGCAGATATGTATATAATACAGCAGCAGCAGGAGTTTGATCGTCACAATTTTAAACTCGAGTTGGATGAGTACAAGTTGAGATGAAGGGAAAGGTGGATGAAGAAAAGGTTGAGAAAGTATACTACTTTTTAAGGCATTTCCCTTGGTTTTTAATGGTTTTCCTCTCATCGGATGCCACTTTTCCTGGAGAATGATAGTGATGATGGTGTAGCAGTGGATATGGGGATGAGAGTTGCTTATCATCATCAACTTCAAGAAAAAACTTGCTTGTTGGCCTGCTTACTGCTCGTCTCTTTGCATGAAAATGGTATAATAATGCATACAAGATCAAGTAGAGGTGATGTGAGATGAGATGTGTAGTGCTTTTCACAGAAAAATGTATTGTTTTATTCCGTATTATTTACTGTGGTAATATCCTGTACTTTAAAACTAGTCTGAGCACGAGTAATACTTTTAATGCTCCCCGTTTCAGTTTCTTGGAAGAAGGGAAAAGGAACAAGGCAGGTAGGTGGGTTAGGTATTTATAGCGTCGTCATTATCTTGTCTTGCTTTCCTCAGTTTTCTGTCTTCCTGATGGAGACATTATTAAGAAAAGTGGAATGAAATATAACGAACATTTGTTGAAAAATAGATAGGATGGCAACAGCGATATGATAGCATAACGGAGGCGAAATGTACTTAAAAACATGTGTGCTTTGGAGCTTGTGTACTGGTTACAGGATAGACAGAAGAAAGAAGCTACGAAAAACATCTTAAATACATATTGTAAAGTTTTAGCAGCCACATCATCAAACCAGGAGCATGCATCTAAAAGTAGTTGGATAGTATGACTAAGAATGGTTACGGGATTTATAAAGTAGGAAAATAATAATAAGGCCACAATACAATTGACGGGCATATTTGAGCTGAAAACGTGAGAGTTTGGATGTTTTCATTGGGATTAAAAGTAATAAGATTTTTAAATGAAGATCAGTGTTTACTAAAAGAGCAATCAAGAAAAAGCTAATATTTATGTGCACACATTTAAATATGGAAGTAGAGAAAATATTTTATTAAAAATACCTGCATTCAAAAACTCATAAAAAAACTTTCTAATACAAACAAAGGAACATAATTTTGAAAATTTCGTACTCGGGATTATCGACCAAATGTACCATGTACCCACGCATAAATTAAATTTTAATGTAAGTAAGCAACATACTTCGTAGCTTCGTAGCGAAGTGGTATTACTTCAATAATAAAGTTGATTATTAGACATGAAAATATTTTTATTCCCGATCTGCTTCAAAGGACAAATATAAATGATCTGACATCAAAGTTGAAATGCATAGAAGTCAACCAAACCGCAAAATTTTATTTATGAAATTATGTGGAAAATTTTACTGCTCATAATCGATAAATCACAGATAAGGTTTGCTACTTTCCCCACAAACAACACATGGAAAAACTGTAATTATTGCTGACACTAATTAAAGATATACATTTTAATAACTTTTTTGAATTTCGTAGAGACGCCCGAATTGTATGCCTGCTCATGTAAAAAAGATTAGTATTAATATCATTCATCTGTCATCAAATATTATTTCCTGTGTGTGTGCTTACAGAAGTCGTAATGATGATTGAAAATAATGAGATGGAGATAAAGATGTGCGCGAGAGCAAAAATAAAGTGGAATGTGAAATACACACTAACAACAAAAAAGTAAACACTATCATTATTATCAAAGTACCAACCAAACTCATTTAGCTTTTCACATTATTTACGTCTTTTTCTCTCGGTGTGAAATGCGATTAAAAACTTTACTTACATAAAACCGCACAGTTTTTGTATGTACTGCATAAAGAATTTTAGCTGCTCATTACCTTGCGTGAAAATGGAAGGAAACGAAGATGAGAAAAAAAGTCAAGTTATCATAATCAGTTTTGGACATGAACTAATATTCCAAGCCGCTTTTTTCCTCTTTTGCAAAAGCAAATTTCAGCTATCAGGGTATCATGAAGCCTAGCCACACACACTTTTCTATTAAAACTGATAATTAGGATTGAGTACAGAGATGTAATGTAAATGAGTTCACAGGAGAAGATGAGACGTTATGGCTAACTAAAACTCATTCATAAAAATAATCATCTTTTTTCTATATCTAGCCCTTGTCTGTATTCTGTATACTTGGTTAATCAGTTTATTAACTGTTTGTGGTCTGTGTTGGTGAAAACCAAACTATATGAGTATTCGTCACATTTGTTTTAATTATTTCAACAAATGAAATGGTGATGTAAAAATATAGGTGGATTTTTTCTTCATTAAAAAGCATTTCAGAAAATTAACATAGCCATGCACAAAAGTAAACAACGTTGTAATAATAAATTAAATTATTAATTTTACTTTATGATTATTAATATTATAAATCGGGGTGGAACTCTTTTGCGGCTGATGATGCCACTACAGATGATAATGTTGGTGGTGAAATAATTTTGTACAGGAAAACAAATGGAGGGTGGAATGCCGAGCTGTTGAGGGCATTTGTAACCCCGTCAAGTGAATAAAAGGGAGAGAAAGGACAGGATCATCATCACCATCAAGCAGACACTGACAAAAGACGGGTAAATAGCGAAAAGGGAAGAGGAATGCTGTTGTTGCTGGTGGTGGTGGTGATGATGTTCTGCTCTAGTAGAGTAGTACTGGCGGTTTGAAGAGTTTTGTGATGGTGTGGAGCACATGATGATGATGATGATCCCAGCAAAAGATGCTTAAGCTCAACTCAAGAGAGAGATGTGTGTTTGCGTGCAAAGGAGAAAACTCAAGCTGGTGGATGAGTTCACACCACCACCAGCATCACTGATCACGGGCTCTCTATCAAAGCGCTTCGGTTGTTGCTGTTACCCAAAAACACCGTGACTTGGAGCATACTTGTCTCTTCTCCTTTTATATAAGTAAGTTCCCAGCTAAAATAAGCTTGTTGCTTTCTATTCATTTTTCAATTTCTATCTCCCTTTCACAAGTTCGCCAAAGGAAAAGCCACAGCAAATTTTTCATCTCGGTTCTGTTCTTTTACTGAGTGAAATAACAAGAAATGTAGAAAAAAAGGAGATCAAATTGTTAAAGCAGGAGTAACATGATGACAATCAATGTACAAAAAATGCCTGCTTTTTAATATTCATTCAACTTTCATTTGTTTCGCATATTTTTACATTTCCCCATTTCGTTTTTTTTGTCCTTGGGATTGTGTTGTCATTATTATCAGCGGTTCCGAAAGAAACTCGCATTTTAGACGAAACATGATTGGTAGTTCGAAGTAAATGAACTGTATGGTAAATCAGTTTCTTATTCTTTTTTTGAGGTGACAGGCGAGAGCCAAACTGCTTATAATCTGTCTCTGCTCGTGTTAATCAAGCAAAAGTAAAAACTAGATCTGTGAAGATTAAAACATGTTTCGCATTTCTTTACGGCTGGTTGATTACGGCACGACAGATTATATGTACTAATGTTCAAGGCATCTTCACCTTTCGATTATAAAAGACATGAGCTTTTGAAAAAAATGAGGTGAAATCTCCGTGAAATATTAAAAAATCCGCGGTGAAAATTGAATGTCTTTCATCTAAATAATTTTACTGTCTATTCCTCTAAGCTTCCATTGTTTTGCATTTTTTTCATCAGATCAGAAAATTTTAGGGATGGAGAAATACAGAGAAATAAAGTCTTTTTTTTATCTATTATCCTCCGATTTTTTCCTTATGATTTATGAAAGTCGAAGAAGACAAGCCCGTGTATAAAAAACTGTCCTAATATCTTATCATCATCCCACAATAATTTCTCGTTACTTTTTACCCATCTCTGACAACAAGATGGGGATGATACATTTTAAAGCTTTGGTGAGAGCGTGTGTTTATGTCTACGTATTTTGTAGCCATTCTTCTTTTTAAAAATTGCAGCTGCCACACAGACTGTAGTCAACACGGATGATAGAAAAATAATGACGGTCGGTTGTTTTGCGGTGCTTTAGAAAAATGGGCTGCCGTGCATCAGGTACCTGTACTAAACACACAAACAACATCGACTACTACTACTACTTCTGTTTTTTTTCTTGGCTTCGTAATAAAAAACAGCCATCGAAAAAAATTTAAAAGAAAATTATGTCTTCTTTCTATTATTTTCTTTTTACCACCTCTACTTTGTGAAGAGTTGTATTATGTAGATCCATTAAAGTACCATTGCCACTTTTTCCGCCTGTGTAGCTGTCCATTTTAGTGAAGGCAATAGATAACATTGGAAGAAACATTTTTTAGAGCTTCTCTCTTGGTCTTGGTGTGTCGCTTGTCCATTCACCACAGAAGAGAAAAACAATGCATTCTCAACTTTTTTTATCTCTCTATCTTTTTTCTGCCTTTCTTCCATACATTTTCACTTGAGAGATGAGAAGATGCTATTTATACTAACACAACTTTTCAATGTACATTTGCGCTCATCCCTCTTCCTTTTTTTCTATTTGAAAGGCACTTTTTCTTTACATTGTGTGTGTGGACACACACAAGCTATTTGATATCTATTTATTACCATAGCCAAAAGCAGACAAGTAGCAACAGCACCCAACATGGATTCTATGGTATAAAAGTTAAAAAGGTCGCTTTCTCTTCTCATCTGCGCTATTTGCCGCTGCCACCACTTTAGCAGGAACAAAACAGCCTTCATGGGCATCTTTCACTGTTCAGAAGGAACATGTTAATATTCCCAATGGGAGTATTGAAGACTCATAGATCAAGATCTGTTTGGGTGTTTTAAAGGAAATATACTTGTTGGCGAATGGGAAAAATTTCTAAATGAAGATTCACTGACATTGGCTCGTTATTTTAGAGCGGTGTGGTGGCAAAAGACGAAGAAAATATCGAAGAGGCAAGAAGTCTAAACAAAATATGTACATTCTTTATATATTTTTATATTAGTACAATTTTACTAGCCAGAGACGACATCGCAACGGTGGACAAGGGACATGTCCAGATCCTCCAAAAAAATCAGAAAACGAGCGAAAAGCATCTTCATCTCTCTTCTCTCCTTCTCAGTGCAATACAGCTTTTGCCTCGGCGGAAGGAAGCTCCTGTCGAAACACTATGGATGGCATACTTTACATCTATGGTCACCCACCACACACACACCATACTTCTTAAGTAAAAATGAACATTTTTCTTCTCTCCTTTATTTAAAGTCCATTTTATGGTACATTGCCGCATACATACTTCGGTGGTATGGTGGTGACCAGGCAAACAGAGAAGATTCAACAAGAGTAAATCTGTTCTTTCAGAGAACAGAAAAAAAGAGTGGAAAATACGACACATTCCAATGGAGTACCGTCACCGTCTCTTTTTTCTTGAGTAGAGCCAAATAACAAGGATGATAATATTATGGAGAAGTTCATTCGGTCTTTTGATAGTAAAAAGTAGTTTGTACTTGTTCTTTTGTGACTGGGCACACGACAACGAGAAACAAGGAGAAAAGGAAGAACAACACCATGAACCACCACCACCACTGCCATCAGAAAAAAACTACGATGAAGTGGACAGGAAGAATTGGGAAAATAAGCTTTGCTTGTTGGTGAACAAAACAGAGAAAAAAAACGACCAAGTTAACTAAGCTAACTGACTTTATATATAGTAGAGAAAGCCATGTGTCTGTATTATTATTCGTTTGGTTGGATTTTTTCCACTCTTTGCACATCTTTACTTTTCTTTTATTTGACCAGTCAAGTCAGAAGGATATCAATGTTAAGTAATGTGCGTAAGTACATAATATGCTTGTACATACCTTTCATTTGAGTTGACCACTAAAGTGAAGCATGGGTTTGGTGTATGGTACATACTTACTTCCTGTGCTTTATGAAAAGAGGAAAATGTATTTTTGTAGGTCTTTATATTTTTTTAAAAGGAACATCGCTTCTTCATGACATGATCTTTATTTTCTCTCAGGGGACTTGGTTTGTTTAGTAAAGGCTCTCAATCTTGATCTTTAATTCGTTCGCTCTACTAGTGTCGATCTTTTTTAGATTCGACTTATTTTACAGATGGAAAATCACAAGATTAAAAGACAGAACACAGGAAGGAGATTCATACAATTTCAACGGAACGTACATTAGGTGTATACTTAACGCAACGATGAACGGCATAAAATGTGGATCAAAAAAATAGTTTAGTCAAGTCAAATAAAGTCAATCCAACAAAATTTTATCACTATTTTTTTGAAAAATTATAAATAAATTCTTTTTTATTATCACAACCAATTTTTCCAAACATGGTCTATATAAAGAATAATTTCTAGTAAAAAAACATCCTTTGTTAGTATATTTAATGGTCAACTAACATTTTTATATTACCAAAAGATAATGCTTCCATATTATCAAAATAATCATCAAGTATCAATTTTTCTTTTAATTAACTAAAAAATCAGTTCAGTTTTTCATATAAAAACAACGTAAACGTATGTAAGTCTATTATTTATAAAATAAGTTTATCAGTTATGAGTGCGTATAATCGTAAAAAATCGTTCGTTTTCTTGTTTCAATTTTAAAGGTACCAGTAACCAGCTCTTCGTTTTGGCCTTAGCCAACTGACAACGAAAAAAATGAGAGCACCAATCAGCGATAAAAATAGAACGAAGCCAGCCACAGTGAGTATCATTCGATAACCGTCTTTTGGGCAGTATGAACCTGTGAGGACGAAATAAAGCAGTGTAAGACTAAAAACATGGACGTGGTAGATTATAAGTATGATGTATATGGATACTATTAAAAACTTACGGGGACCAAAGTCAATTCCATCTGGACCAGTATCACTCAAACCATGATGGTATGCTTGTGCTTGAACCAAAGATAGCAAAAGGGTGGACTCCCGGTTGTCCGACACAATCACTTCAGTCGCTTGGCAAAAGTAAGACAGGCCCACTGGAGCACTCAGAATGGCGAGATTCCTAGCGCGGAAAGTGAACTCGGTTTCTGGTGACAGGACGAAAACATGAAATTATAAGATTATGAGTATATTGAAAACTTGAAGATGGAATGGGATTTTCTTACGTTCGTGGTCAAATCCTGGAAACTCAGCTTCCCCAGCATAAAACGTGCCTACGACAGAATCAATCTCATAGTATGGCTCGGAAAACGTGTCATTTGAATATGAGACAAGTTGTCCCCTCTTCACAAAAATTAGCGTTATAGAATGAGAGTGTGTGGGTGGGTCATCCTCCCCTATTCCGGATGCAGGTAGCCAAGACAAGGTAATGTTTTGAATGAGATCGCCACATGTACCTGAAACGCTCGCGTTTCGGGGTACTGTTAGTAGGGTCATGTCAGTCTGAAAAGAATGCAATGATTGAATTCTTCAGTCTTTAAAAATAATCTCATAAAACATTATAGCAATGGTTTTTGTGTATGAAATATTACCATTGAGTCTCCTACAAGGTTATATGGAATCATTATTTGGAATATTCCGTTGAGGATGATACATGTATCAGTTTTATTGCCATTGGTAAGGCCCCACTTGATATCATCAAGGTGGAAATCCTCTTGGTCTACACAAAAGGTACAAAATATATTTATAATTTAATGACCAATGATTAATTATCAAAAGCCGCAGTTTGGGGATGAATAATACTTTTGCAACTCACCTGGATTCATATTGCCCCTAACGAACCCAATAACCCATGAAAAAATTAAAGCCTTGAAAATAACCACATTTTGCTTGCTGGACTGCATTTCTTCTTCCTGATTTTTCTTTTGATTTATTTTCTTAACACAAGATGTTAACTCAAAATTAAAATTCTTCACTTCAAAAATATTTGGGATCGATCTCTTTGCTACTCCACCACACAACACTCTTCTTCTCGATGACTATTTTTTGGAACTACTTAAAAAATGACTTAAGTATAAATATTATAAACTTATTAAATGATCACTGAGTTCATTAGGTGTTTTAAATTGTGGAAAATATCAAACAGGAAGGGCACGGCCATTATCACTTGCTAGCGTATTTTATCCAAAATATGAAATTGGGAATCCGTTGCAAAAACAGGTTGATACTGTTTGCTTGCGCGTCAGAACTTTGAAACAAAATCGTTTACTCAATCAATAAAATAATTTGCTTTTTTCTGTCAGTTGACAATATTTTGCTTTAATAACGATATCAATCTTTCAAAAATGTTAAATGTCTCAGTTTAATTAGCTTCCTGCTGCTGTGTGTGTGTGTCGGGAATCGAGAGAAAACTAGGGAAGAAGTGCAGTGACTCGGTAATGGTCATGTAGACTTTTGAAGAGAGTAGATAACGAGTGGCACAGTTATTAAGAAATTACTTATTAGCACATCTAACAAAGCATCCTACACATTCATTCAACTCAACAAAAAATTTCAAGTTATTTTCTCTATCTGATTTCTTTTACTTCTCTCCAAGATAAACTTCCTTGTAAATAGCATACGTTGGGATGCAATATAATTAATGTATTGACAAACATTTAACATGATCAATACAAACACATCACATCACCATTATTATCACATGTACATTAAATGATAGTGTATAGTATTTAGTGTACTTATTCACACAACAAATTATTCTCCTTGCCGTCATATCTTCATAATTATTATTTACCCCACCAACAAGGAGCCAATATCCAAGATACGCAGTTTTCGTCTGAATGAACCAGATTTAAGTCGGTTTCGGATGGTTAGTTTGAGAGAGAAGAGAGATCGTGAGCCTTCGTTCGTAATTATAATATTTCTTAACAGCCAACACTATAAAAATAATATTCAGAGCAGCACGTTCTCCTTCGTTCCAACAAAATCAAATTATCTATTAACGTGGATAACACAAGAAGAAGGTCAAAAATTGAAACCAAGTAAGTTAGAGGTAGGTCTACACATATTTGCCGAATATGTTTATTCAAATTTAAGGCTTTCCCAATGTGCAAACTGTTTACTTGTTGTGATCAACATAAACGATGACGATAAAACAGGTTTTCTAGTCCATCCTCAAATTTACGCTACATGATTTCATAACAGATAATCAAAAAAGAATGATATAGCTGGATATTCTACGCCAAAAAACAAAAATGCTCGTTTTGTTTTCGTCCTTGCTCCTTTTCTCATAAAAACGGAGAAGCAATGCCAATGCTGCTTAACTAGTAAGGTTTCTCGAGTACAGTGCGTGTTATAATTTGTCTACTTGCACTGCACAAGTGACACAGGACATGTCTTTGAAGTAGAAAACAAGAAGGTGTGTACATTTTAAGTAAACTTTACAATGATTATATTTAAAGGTAGATTATAGTAATCCAGTCATGGTCTTTGCTGTCTGGCCTGGCAACTGGTCACCGAAATACCGGTAATGTGTTTTGAACTATGAGCAAGCACTATTTAAAAGCTGCTATTATGAAATGAAGCGAGGTATGAATCCAATGCAAGCGGCATAATCATCTTGTTTTTCTCGTGACTTCTTCTAAACCAACATGTTAGACAGATTGAAAGAAATTCTAAGATGTTTATTCCTTGCCGTGTATTCCTGCATTTTTGTTGTAACTTTGAAGCTGCGGCCCCGCAGGCAGTGCAGTGCAGCGTTGTTATAAAGTAGGTAAACAAGCATGTGAGAAAGAAAATAAGACGAGCATTAATATATCTTTTCTAGAAAACAAATACTAATACAGATACATGCATGATACAGTTTGAAGCTAGATTATTACTACAGATTTATGTTCCATGCATTTTTACAATTCTACGTTGTTTATAACGTAGAGTTGTAAAAACTTTATAAGCTTTTTGATAGAGTGTTGACCATGAATTCTTATTGTTAACACTGCACTGTTTTATCTTTTTGTCGTGTCTTGTGACTTTTGTGACATCTTTTCTTTTACACCCATTATTTTGACCGGTAGCACATTTACAACTTCCAGCAGAAAGAATTACATGCAAAACAACAGAGACCTGCCACATTTTCTTCTCAAGGTTGCCAGCAGCCAGCAGCTTACCAATACTAATAGTTTTCTGATTGTCCATGGACATCATACGCATATTATTCACCATTTCGGTATGGTCTTAGTAATCAAATCAACAGGCAATACAGTATACAGGTAGGTAAATGCAAGAGCTTAAACTACTATGGCTTTAAAAAATTGTCAAGTCTCCATGCAAGACAAAAGATCGCCACCGTTTTACCCAACTTGTTTGTTAGAACAAAGTAGGGTTAAACTATATCTTGTTTAAATGGTCTTTGTGACTCATGTAATTACTAAATTAGAAACATTTTGAAATGTTGTATTGTATCCACAGTATGTACATACTATGAGTGCATAGTGCATGCAAGCATTTAAAATATCATGTTGCTGTACTCTGCATTGATTGGGTAAACTTGTTTTCTGGGTTTATCTTATAATAAATACATACTTAGTTCCCCTACCTTAACGAAGTAGTCTAATTTTAATTTTAAATAAAATACGTCAACAAAAACTCTGTTCATTGATCTTTACAACATGATAAGAATTCTCTGACGCATTTATCATTTTATATTAATTACTAATTTGTATGAAAGTGTATCTAGAATACTCTCCTTTTTCAATTTTAGAAATACATGTATGAACCACGATTCTTTATACCCTGTTATGTATATATGAACTATAAATGACTGTAATAATCATTTTATCAAAGTTAAAACTAATAACATGTTTGTGCCTATATTTTTAACTCCGTTATTGAAATTGAAATTGAAATTGAAATTGTACTTTTATTCGTTCTTGCCATTACAATACTACATGAGTACTGGTTTCCACATGG
>JAQFZH010005013.1:0-11140 GCA_034695485.1 Entomobrya nivalis
TTTTTGGGTTCTCCACTTCCTCCATCGATGCATGGTGTGTAGCATCTTCTTCAATCCCCGAATATATATTGTCATTGTTAACACTGTTGAAAAAATAAAAAAATTGTCAACTGTCAACACAAAAATGACCAAGAAAGAGTTGTTGATGTTCACATACATTTATAACTCTATATGTCCAACTTTATAATACCTGCAACATTTTGGTATGCAAGACCCGACACTTCACTCGTCGCGTATCACGTGCATAACGTTTTTTAACGAATAAAAAACTAAACCTAAAGTATTTAACTTTTATGAAATTATGCACATGCATACACACGATGACATCAGTGTTGTGAAAAATCATGTTTATAACGCATCGCAAGTCAAGGTCTAATTTTCTTGACGTGTTAACAGAGCTCCACTAAAACGTGCAGCTTTGTAATTAAATAAAACAAATCCTCGGACTATTTTTTTTGTCGTAAATAAGACTGCATGCGCACATTCTGCATTCATATTTGATGCTCGTTGTTTTTCATTTTTTTATGTAACACATCACAAGGGCAATTTGATGGGTAGCAATCAAGAATCAGTCCAGTGTCATTGATTCATGATGGACAATCCCGATTCCATTTTCTAGTGTCGTGGTTTTGCCAGTTCCTGGTGGACCTTCTAATAGTTAATATTTCTAATTATGACGCCACTTGAGTACGTTGAAGAATACATGTGGGTTATTTTAAAATATTTTCAAATATTTTGAAATTTAGACAGACAATGAGGTATGGTTAGCCTAAGGAAACATTAACACGTACAAGTGAAACATTGTTTACATCTTCATGATAAAAGGGCATGAGCAGCCGACAGCATTTCACTGTCCATATTTCGCTTGGAATCGTAATCCCTCTGGTGCAGTACGAGGTTAAGTGGCAGGTTGTCGAGAAGGGGAGGTTGTCCACTTTGAACAAAATGTAGAGGTACACCCTTCCACAGTGCATGTGTGTACCTTGCCGAGGTGCACTCCATTGTAGTGATATTTTAGAATTGATTTAGAACAAAACGTTTTCAAACAAATTGCACACTGCACTCGTCGTATACCCGTTAGCGGACTTACTTCCATGGTTGGGAGCATCGGAGGAGATGCTGAATCTATTCCTCTAACCGCAAGTTGAGATGGTGGTTGGTATCGTGGTGTAGATGGTGGTGGAGGTGGCGGTTGGTATCGTGGTTGTGGTGGGGGTTGAGGTGGTGGGGCCAGAAAAGTAGTAGGAGTCGTTCCTTGTTTCGGAACTAGACAACACTATACTCTTAAGACAGGATTTGGGAGGGATCGGTGCTTTTTCGCCATGCCCACCATCACCTTGTCTCCTAGACTCGTCCATTTTGTGTTTGATTTTCTTGCCTCTCAAACTAGATCTGATGGCGAAGAAAGAATCGCGCTCCCTATTTATAGGGAACGTTTTTATTATGCAAAAATATGCTAAAAACAGTAGTCAATTCTATTTGATATTTTATATGAAAATTATATAGCAGTTGTATAGCTGTATCAGTATCTTTTATTTGTTTACAAGAATACAGTTACAGAATGTATAATTACAACACAGTAGAATCAAACACATTCCGGTTGTTGAGCATGAAATTTTGATGTATAGCAATGAATGCAAAGAGTGCCATCAGTCCTGCGACAACGGCAAATCCAATCATGGCCAAAGGTGCTAATCCCAAAATGCCTGAAGATGAATTTGGGCATGGGTCCATAATAGCTATGCAAACGCCACCCATATCCTCGAACCTAATGAAATATAATTAAAATATAACCACGTCATTACTATGTGAACATAACAACATACTAACTACATAATAACAACATAATAACAACATAACGTATATTTTATGCATCAGTCAATGCTTGTCGCGCATTACCCCGTATAACATTTTCCACACTGGCTAGAGTGCGACGCACATTTTTCTCCATCCACATAGTCGCGTCCATTCTCTCGCTGATACGATCCACAATCCAGACACTCAACGCAATGGGTGGCACCACTCCACCCTCGTTTGCAAAGGCTCGTCACCACACATTCCGCGTCCGTGGAGCATTCCCCCATTCCCTAAATTAATTTTTTTAGTGTAATTTACTTATTATACTGAGTAACATTTCATACTTTCGCTGTGGAGAGTTGTTTGTTTTCCAAAGCTCCACAGAAGGTTGCGAGTGCCTATGCAGAAATAAAAATGTTATTACAGATGAGAAGGTTTATCAGAATAATAAGAAAAGCCACAACACAAAAGCTTACCAAAATTGTGACAAACACGACAATACAGTACCGAGACCACATTCTGCCACATTTCAGTAATATGTCGAGAGAGAGAGAGATAAACCGAGAGAATGAGACATGCAGAGAGACAGAGAGAGAGACAGGCAGAGAGAGGCAGGGAACTTTTAAGAGCTATGGCTAGGTTATAATTATGAGATGAATGAGATGGGCAGTTCATTTTAAAATAGTTTTCTGTTCCAGATGAATTATAGAAAATATATTAAACGTTTTTCTTATTCCTACATGTACTCTTGTACAAAAAAATGTAGCAATAAAACAAGCACACAGCAGATATTTTCGGATGTTTGAGTAGCGTTGGAAAAGTGGACGGGCTTATGTCGACCACCATTCCTTCTACGACTAGTCCTTCCCCCTCTGCCACCCCCGCGACCCCCTCCATGGCCGCCACTTGGCTGAAAATTTAAATAGTGATGGTAAAGGTTCTCTCCAACAAAACAATTTTAAATAAAGATGTGCTACTGCTTTACTCACGTGCGCTGTTGCTACACCGAGAACCATGCAAAGAATTGCAAGACCAATGATTATGAAAAGAATGCGATTCCCTTTTGCACACCTCATCATGAGAGGTGGATACTAATAATGAAAGTGGATATTACTTTTATATACTCACGATAAAATCAATTATGAATTAAATTATGGACATTTGAGAACAACAAATATGACAAATAAAATTGAATATTGTTTATTTCATTAAGTTTAGCAGATAAACGTTAATTCTGGGCTTGGTTCCTCATACAGCTTATATTCGATTGCCTAGCATCTCGGCCTATGATATGACGGTTCCGTGTCGTCGACCACGCGCTCTAGCGTATCAGCACTGGTGAATGGAGTCAAGTATTTTTACACTGATCTAAGAATAGACCTCACGGAAAACCTTTCCTTTCGACAAAATCGTCATTTAATGAACGTTTCTGAAAACGGTAATGGCAGTCCAGACATTAGTATTGATCAGTTTACAAAGCACGGCTGCATGCTTTTTCCATTAATTTACCAGAAATGGGCGAAATAACAGGCTATCATTGGATAATCAATCTAGTGTGAGAGTCTAATTGAGATTTAAAACTGGCACAGCAGAATCTCTCAACTGCATATTATACTATTCCTAATCCCAAACACATGTATCAATATCATGAACAGTGTATAATTAGAAAGAGGTTTAATATTTATTATAGAGAATCGTGCAAAATATTTTATTTTATAAAAAATTAAACTTATAATATGAACAAAATACGCCAAAATCTTAGATCATCTCGTTGCCACACAGGTTTACTTACTTATTAATTATTTTTTTAGTTCCCAATTTTGAAATACGCATATGAAAAACCTACTAGGGAACACAGAGTAGGAAAAGGTATAAAGCTAAAGAATTTATAAAAAGATATATAACAAAATAAAGATTACCATTCGTCCACAAAAAAACTATTGGTGTATTCCTAAAAAATAACTCTTGAACTTGTACAAGATTAAAGTAGCTGCGGCGGTTGTACTTTTTCAGTGAATATTGACTTTAGCCTCTTATTTTCAAAAGAGAAAACTTATTCATCAGACGTTTTGCTTTTAATAAATCATGTGGTTAGTATAGCTAGTAAAAAACACAAATTTGTCCAATTCAAAAAGATTCTTAAATTTCCTTCATGAGCTTTCAAAAACAAATTAGACTGATACAACTAATAGAGCGCAGTTTAATTTTAACAAGGTGCTGGCTTTGCTTGTCAAAGATATAGGAGCAGATCAGCCCAGTAATTACCAAGTTAACTGGTTAACTACCAACTATGATTTATAAAATTTAAGTTTTTGAACTGCTGACTACTCAATTCTTCCGATACACGCAGCTCCTTCACAGGATTTATCTGGTAACCACTGGAGAGTGGAGGAGCTGGGTTGGAGCTCGGTATGGTTTAGAGAGAAATTTCAATTTTTTAACCTAAAAATTGTTTTGCCTTTTTTCAATTAATTATTTATACATAAATTATTAACGATTTAAGCCCTTTTTTTCTTAAATGATGAGTTGGTGTTGATGGGGGTTTGTTCATATGTTGTGTTGTGCAGATATGGCAACGGATCAAACGGTAACGGGTGTGTTTAATTAATAGTTGATTGCGTCGTCTATTTAAATACCTGACTTGAATTGTTGTATTTATTTTTCGCAAAAAAACATAATATTTATCATCTTCTCCTTATTTATAGAATATTATAAAATAATTCGCTATAAAATTTACGGATGAAAAATGATTCAATTTTTTTCCACAAAATTATTTTTATTTTATTACTGATAAATCGGAGAAATCGGTTGACAATAAATCCATTAATATTACGAACCAATTTAATCAACTACTCATCAATTTAATTTTCTGGAGTCCATAAATATTCCCGGTAGCGATAATAACTACTCAAAAGCAGGAATTGGACATTTACACTTAATATTTAACGATTTTCAATTCAATTAGGAACATAAGGTTGCTCTTATTCTTGCAAAGATTGTCCTAATTGAAAAAAAGTTTAATGTAGCTTACAAATACATAGATTAATCAATGTTTCAATATCCTCGAGTCCGGAATAGTATCTTATGTTGCACCAATATGACAAAGCTAGCCATACATTCGACATTGTCCTGGTAATACTAGAGCAATTTCCACCTTGTGGAGTGGACCGAAGCACTTGAAAAAAGTACTTTTGGGTAGCTGTGAGAATCTGGGGATCGTTGACATTGTTCGGGAGAGGACTTGAATAGCTCTTAGTTTCTAAATCAATGAGTAAATCAAAATATATTATTACAAATGTATTAAATCCTATTTACTTAATTTATTCGGATTCGGATTTTTTTTGAATAGATAGTATGACAATAATCACTAGTGCATTATTCTGGAAAACCCTTTGTTATCCAAAACTGCTTGAATTGCACATTCGGTCTGTAAGTTCATTTACTCAATCGATTATTATAGTTGTAAAAGTTAATTATTAATTTAATTCATTATTTCCTAAATTAGATGACTAGTGCTGCTGTTGCAAGAAGGAACCCGGGCGCCTTTTAAACGAAGGTGGGTACATTTATCCTCAGTCTACTATTAACCACATTGCAGCCATCCCAACGAAATGTATTTCATTTCTGATAATTAAAAAAGTAAAGGTACGCTAATAAATAGTTTAGCCACACATTTTAATTGCATTTGAGTTATTCATTTATTTTTGTGGAGAACCCGTCGAAGGAAAACAGCTTTTAATTATCACTAGGCAATGTATTCCGACATGGTTGGTGTGTGGATAAATATTATATAAAATAAGTGAAGGCGGTAACAACTTAATTTTTCAGACGAATAAGAGTTCTTTCGCTATTGCTTTAGTGGTTGCTAAACGTCGACGTTTAAAAGGTAAGTCAATTTGTACGAAAATAAGTACATATTTTGTAAACGCACATGATTTTCATTGCCATTTCTTCATAAATATAAATGGGACAGAGCTAGGTCGTATGATGTAGAAAGCACTTTCCATGTTAAGCTTTAAATGCTCAAGCTTTCTCGGAAAGTCTTCAATGTGTACTAGCTACACGCATAAAAATATATAAACTATGTAGCTGTATAACATACATGTATAAAACCAAACCTACTCTGTTGTAACGTTACGTTTACATATCAGCCTTTATTTGTGTGTGTGGCATTCTATGTGCATCCACATATACTTCCTTTTGCTTTAGTAATATGTATCGGTATTAGAAATAGGTGTGTAGCTTATGTTACACGTACTCGTACCAGCTTGTTTACTATTATTGCATTTACGATTAGTAGTATTGCCCAGTATTAACATTGCACCTTTTGATTCCATTGCATCAAGCATAGGTAAAAGTTCGTTTATTGAAAGATGCGATAGGCAATCACTTACTTTAATAGCTTGCAAGATATAACTGTTTTATAACTACAAACAATGGTATTTAGCACGACAGTAGTTCAAGCAATGACTCTATAGTGTTCATTTTATCTTATCCATTTGATCTACCGGATTTGAAACATTTCCATGTTTTCTACTAAACCCACAAAGATGTAACATAAAATATAACATGGAATATAATTAATATGTTAGCAATCAGAGTGTTCTAATTATGAGTGGCAGTATGTTTTGCCAAATGACTTGATGGCGAAAAAAAGGTCTGGCAAATCGATACTTGTGGTGGTTTCAAAAAAGTATAGCGTTTTGACCCGCTAAATCAAATAATTCCTTTGTGATTTCCTGAATTTTGTGGAAAATACTAATATATTTAATTAACACATTTCATGTAAAACTGTTTAATCATAGGAGTAACTGTTAATTACGATACAATTTACCAATTCTGATCAACATTTAACTTATTCTGGCTTAAATCTTTTATTTACTATTTAACATTTGAGTACCAAGAAAACCATATGTTCACAAATAATTTCTGAAGTATTCAAATAAAATATTTTGTCTTATGCTTTATCAATGAAGCCGACTGTAAATTTTTAGGTTTAAAGTCGTTCAGTTGGGTCTAAACCTGTTAGGAGTCCCACTGCATGGGAACAATTAAGCAAGGGTGGGAAACTTGGTATTAGAAAAATGCCAACTTCCAGGGTGATATAGACGTGATTATAGTTTGTATGTTTGTTAAACACGATTGTTATACATGCATATTTTGAAACTTATCATAGTTAACAAAATGTTTGGCTAATCGTCGTGCGTAAGTTTTATAATTTTTGACCATACTTCGTATGGATATTTTTGTAATTTGCTCAATCAACGTATGTGAAAAAAAAAATTATTTGGTCAAATGTCGTGCTTCAAGTGGCAAGTTTTTTTCTTCAAAAAAACCAATTTGGTGCACCATGGTTTTTGGCGAAACGTCGACAATCAATCCATTCGAAAGTTATATTTTCAAGAATGACTAGACGTTGCAACGATTACATTGCCGTGAACTTGGACTTTGAATCCAAAAATCCTCAGTATCATGATTTTTAGCTTATTAGCACAAAATTCATATACAGCTCTTATGCCAAACCAAACATGTTTCCACAACTCAAAGGCCATGCAAGTAACTGCAACTGACCAACCTCCAATCAAAAGCACGAAAACAACAAGGATATTTCCCGACATGTCGGGTTTTGGAGGGTTAGTATGTTCACCGCCTAGAATGATGCCAGTTCTGTTAATAAAGTTGGGCCACCACTCCAGCAAACCGTTAGTTTGCATCCATGAGAACTGTTTAAGTATTGATGATGGTACGTATGATTCTTTATAATGAAATGTAAGTGTAGAGTTTGTATACGCTTTAATGACAACATCAGAATGTTTTCCCGACTTTTTGAGAAATCTGTGGGAATTTTGGGCTAAATAATTAGGTAACACCCACGCAGTCTTGGTGCAATTTTTTAAACTTCTTCTAATCACTCCTTCTTGTGCACTGTAAAAAGCGTCCTCGAGTCTATAGCTATTTACAAGCCTTTCAGCGTTATTCTCATTAATTATCCCAACTTTTACTAAATCATCTAATGTCGCTATAGATTCGAAAAGAGCGTTTCTTGTCAAAAGATGAAACTGGGAGTGATCAAAAAGTCTTTTAACGTCTGGTTCAGACTTATCTGCATCATATAATTCGGAATAAGCTTGAAATTCGAAACTTTTATTTTTACACATTGTATACATTTCATTCTGAACTTCGTCTCTAAAAGGCGTACACCAATTGCTGAAAGGCAGGAAAAGAAAATTCAATAAACCCAATCTTGCGTAAATAGTGATGTTGTCCTCGATCAGTTCGTTAAGATTATGGTAGGAAACCTGTTTTCTTGGCAACACAATGTTGTACACGTTCTCACTTTTGAAAGCATTGCTTAATACTAATGCTGAGAGAAATATTCCAGTCATCACAAATCTTATCTTCATGTCCCTGTCAACAGTTGCTGGAAACGGATCACCTTGCTCCATCAGAACTTTATAAATGCTCAAGGTACCCTTCTGCATTCCAATGAATCTGCAGCCTTTTTCGTGCAACGAGGCAATGGTAACAGATAGCAGACAGATGGACATCAAAATAAAAGCCCAGACCTTCCACTCAAAAACGGATATAAACTGGTCAAATGGGAAAGGCTCCGTTCCACGTGAACCACAGCTGACAAAGTGAAGCCTTCCAAACGGATTACTTATACGCATGGCTTCATCAATTTTTTTATTCAATCCGTCAAAAAATTTACCACGCCTTATGAAATATTCTTTAAAATATTCCAACTCTTTGTTTTCATATTTCACGGATGAAGGTCGGCTTATATTTCCCATATAGCTTAAGAATAATGAGGCATAGCCAAAGCCAAGCATTTGCAATTTGTCGGAAAATTGTAATTTGAGCATTCGTAAGCGTTTAAGAGGAAATCTATTAATATGTGAATCCGGCAGGTCGCGCATTTCGTCCAGGTATGCAACAACATGTTTGTCCAACAAATACTCACTGTTGTGCAAAGTTGCGGGAAAGTCAATGAATCTTTGTGCGGTATCAAAAATATCTATGTAGTAGAACGAAAGATGCTCAACTTTCAGAGGATAAGTATTAACAAACTTGCTGCACTTTGGACAGGGATAGATTATGTTGAATTTTTCGATATTGCATTCGAAACTTGTAGGTATTTTCTTAAAGTTGCAGCCAGAGTGACCTATGATTTTGGCGTGATTAACAATAGGCTCATTCCAACCTTTAAAATCTGGTTTTATGGTCCATGCAGCCAATGCCATCCAATCGTGTTCACCTACGGTTGCCTTTGTGTCAACAAAAATGTGTACTGGTTGCCGCAAAGTTGGCAAAAACTTAGTTTGTGTCCATGTGCGTTGCATATTATCAAAAACTTTCGTTTGTTTGCCAAAATTAAATAAACTATCAGGCATAAATAAATCCACTAGGATTTCACATTGCCATGGTCTTGATAACAAATAATATTTGAATGATTTTGGACCCAGACAGTCCCGATTTTTTTTATCTGCTGGCCATATTGAATAAAGATAAGTTAAATATGAACAATAATATGAGTCCAGCAGTCTACTGAATGGTATTTCGGTGGAAAAATTCCCATTAAGTTTAGAAACCATTTCTTTTGGAACCCATAATGTACTTATATCATTTTTTACGTCTTCAATAGCAAATTCCACGCGACCAAGGGCTATGTCAAATTGTCTGAGAATCAAAGGATACTCAATAGTTGGATTTACATCAGCGCCTTCAAAATTGTTTATTACAATCAGACAATGGTCGTCCATAAAGTAATTCAGGGCGTCGTATAAGTTTATAACAGTTTTACGTACTTTTGGTAAATTCGTCTTTGATTCCATAGATTCCAGGTATTTTCTTACAGCCGGACCCTTATCTGGATCGAATTTCCATTTTTCAAAATATTCGCTTACAAATGGATCTGATAAAGCCTTTTTATTTAACAATTTTGTTGTTAATGTGTAATCAACTATTTTTCCACTGCACAGGTTCACCATTGTATGACTCAAAAGGCAACCAAGCAATAAAATGTGAAAAGTTAAAGCATCCATTTTTGTGTGTATTGGTCTAGTTCCTTCTACAGCAGTCGTAAAATGTATTTTTGTGTTTCTGTTCTAAAAGTTCAGTTTCCTCTATCGGTTTTTATTAAATCCTAGAGCTAAATCGATATTATTGCTTGAAAAGCACCCTTGTACCTCTAGATCTTCAAGTGTGCAAATTTTCACAATGTTCCGATGATTCGTGCTTGGTGCAAACCTTTACTACCAAACGTATACTTTGAGATACCTCAAGAACTATTTCCTTTAATTATAAAGTTGTAAAGATTTTGTTCATAATGAAAGCAACTTTGTGTATAAGTTCAGAATGCTTACTATGTTTAGACGCTTTGGTTCTGTTTCGTGTAAAAGATTTCCTGGATCAAAGTACTACTGGACAATATAAACATAAGTAAAGGACACTAACTTGACTTATATCCGTCTTTTTATAAATTCCGAACATGTTGTTTGTCTGTTGATTTATATTTGTTAAGTTATAGTTCACTCGTGTTTTTAAGGGATTAATTTTTTAGTAACAATAATGCGATTTGAGAGAATACTAGAACAAACAATTTCTCCACTATTTTATAGTTTAAGTTTTTTTTGTAGAATACCTACATAGTGCACGTAACCAAAAAAACGAAGTGGAATAAACGCTTTATACCAATGTAGATTTTTTCCTTATTTTGAACTTTTCTGGAAATATATGACAACCTGGGAGGATTTTAATACTGTTTTCTCCAGAAGCTTATATTTCGGTATTTAGAGTATAACTACTTTCCAGTTATTTTATTACGCTATACAAAAGCGTTGTTTTATCGTTTGGTTTATTTGAGGCAAAGCATGTATTACGTCGCGGTGTGATCCTCTATGTGATATGTTATTACATAGGAATCTCATTAAGATAGTCATGATATGATATCAAATAAATTAGTTCCCTTGTATATTTTAGCTATTGGATACCGAGAAATCTCATTAAAATTTAAGTTATATATGAGCCCAGCAAGTAATGAGTTCTTAAAAGTATGTAAATAATAACCGACATTGATTGATTACAAATATTGATTTTTAGGGTTTGTGGTGAAGCATACGAAAAATCTACAAGAAGCACAATTTTAATCGTTTTGACTCGCATATTTTTCCACTTGTAGTTCCCACACCTAACAGTAAACCAATACGTATTATATTTGAAAGATAACGATAAAGGTTTTTTTCTTCTTCTTACTGCAGACTATATCTATACTTGTAGACTTTACTCTAATTATCCATTACGACAGGGCCCTAGAGATCGACTTACAAGCACAGCAGGTCCA
>JAQFZH010005014.1:0-11138 GCA_034695485.1 Entomobrya nivalis
CATGTCGTAACTTGCCCCAAATGACCCGAACATTACGCAATCCACCCCAGACATTACGTAATCGATCACAAACATTAAGTAATCCATCCCAGACTTTACATAATCTATCCCAAACATTACGTAATCGGTCCCAAACATTACGTAATCGGTCCCAGACTTTACGCAATCCATCCTAGACTTTACGTAATCGGTCCCAGACTTTACGTAATCCATCCCAGACTTTACGTAATCGATCCCAAACATTACGTAATCGGTCCCAGACTTTACGTAATCCATCCCAGACTTTACGTAATCGATCCCAAACATTACGTAATCCATCCCAGACTTAACGTAAACGGACCCAAACATTACGTAATCGGTCCCAAATATTACGTAATCGGACCCAAACATTACGTAGTACGTATTACGTAGGGAATCGACGGGAATAGAAAGGAATTGATGGGAACAGAAGGGAATCCACGGGAAATAACAGAAGAGAATCCACGGGAACAGAAGGGAATCGACGTGAAATGTAGGAAATCGACGGGAAATGTAGGAAATCGACGGGAAATGTAGGAAATCGACGGGAAATGTAGGAAATCGACGGGAATTGTAGGAAATCGACGGGAATTGTAGGAAATCGACGGGAAATGTAGGAAATCCACGGGAAAATGAAGGGAATTGACGGGAATCCTAAATGAAATTTAGTTTTGAAAGTCATCCATCAACCAGCTTGCTTTTAGGGCTGACTAAAGAAATATAAAATGTTCTAGATCTTTTGATTTTATTTAAAAAATCCATAAATGCATAACTTCCAGAAAACATCAGTTTTATGGGCATTCTACTAGTCCATAAATATTACTCTTATATTTTTCATCTCACACCATATTCTGCTTTTGACTCGCTCATTGGAAATGTCAAGTGCAAAAACAGTAATACCAATGGCACGGGGCAAACAAGAAATAACGCACATAAAACATGAAAGTTGCACAATATGTCGTTGCCTTCTTCTTGTCATCTTCAAAATTGCCAAAGGCTGGCTTGGCTCTCTCGTTCAATGATCATGATGTCTATGGCTACACGCACGCACATTTCATATCCAAGTCTAGCCGTCACCATCCGTCTGAGTTGTGTGTCCTCTGTTGGGTTGGCGTGTGTTGTATTGCAAGTCAAGTTAGAATTGCGACTGGTATTGCGGCTGTGCTCTTTCCATTTTGAAATGACTTTGACAGACAATCAAGAAAGCCTCTGTAAATGTATTTTATAATAAAGTATTAGCAACACAGTCTGCTGGCTGAGCTAATATTCCCTTCATTTATCCATATTTCTCGGAGAAATGACTCCTTTGAAGGCGCGCAAAATTTTATGCATGATATTCTGAAGGCTATATTGTGTGCATACTTTCGCAACATGAAGCATAATATATATAAAACTATGCACATATACTGCCATGTTTGCTTACATTAATAGTTGCGGCAGTAATACTTGTAGTGTGGTGCAACTACTCCGTCCTATTTGGATTCCACCTCGTCGTGTTCTCTCATATCAGAAAACAGACGAAGAAAGAGGAAAAATTAAAGTACATGGTTGGGTTCCATAAATGCATAACTTTTGCTGGTACTCTTTTAATTTAGGTCGGAGCGACACACTGCTGAGCTCTTACTGTCACAATTTCTGCTACATAACTAAAATTACCACACAGACCATAAGCCACAACCTATATAATAATATAGCCACCACTACTTTAACCGCCACCATGCCACCATCATCATCATCAATACTATCTACGCCTGTCTGCATGAAGAGAGAAAATGGCAGTAACTAACACATATACATACACGCGTACACATAAGACGTCGTCGTTTCCTCATATTCTACCAACTTTCTCAACTCAAAATTTCACATTTGTGGTTTGTCTAACATGCTCCTGTGTAGTCATTTGAAGGGCACATAAAGTGTTTGAATTTCTCATAATAAGAAAAAACAGACTGTCTCAATGTCTACTTTCATTAGAGGAACAGTCAACTACAAAACTCTTTCTTTGATATGTATAAACAGACAAGAGAAAGCAGAACTTGCACTTTCACTCTTACTCTCTATGAAATATAAAAGTAAATGTACATGCGGGTTGGAGTTCGTAACAAGTAAAAGCGAATAGAGAAGAATACACCATCATGACTATAATGGAGTAATTACAAACGTACTTTTCTTGATTTTGCAACATGTAACAGCAGTAGAGTAGTAAGCAGTAAAGAAATCGCAATAGTTTACGATAAGACATATATACTCGAAAAACTTAGCTTTACTTGCATATACACTTGTGTACGATATACTGTTTTTCATTTACTTACATTCTTCGTTTATACCATTTTCTTCGTTCATGTCTCGGGTTTATTGTATAGTGGTGTATATTCAACTTTAGCAAATTGACTTAATTAACCAAGTTTACGATTACCACCAAAGGAGAAAAAAACTGTACAAACATCAGTAAATGTTCAGATGTTGCCTCAATTCGTATTTGTTATAAAAATTTAGTCTATGGGGACACGACACGAGAAACGAACTTTTACTATAAGTATATTACCAAAACTTTTAGTGTTTGTAAGTAACTGCCTTTCAATGTTAATCCTTTCGCTAGGGATATTTTTGGTTTGAAATACGCGAAATGCTAATGCCTTTCATCACACATGTTCCATATATTATTTTACTTACCATTATACTAACATACAGGTACATGCGGTTCTGTCGATATATTTTACCAGTAATATACAATTTATAATAAAAAGGTGCAATTGATTCCAGAATGATACATGAAATCATCTATAATGATATTGATTAATTAATTAAAGTGTTGTCGAAATTGAATATTGAAACTTTTCGAAAAGTTTGACAAAATTTTGGGATTTATCGTTGGTGGTCTATTTATTACAATGCTTGATATTTTCAAATAACGCAAGTTTCGTATTTTCTTTACCCGAATCAGTAAACGTACATCTAAACCAATGTTTAGAAGTATAAGTATTTAGTTGAAATGACACCATTTTAAAGAAAGAAAATATATACGATTCTTCAAACGCCAAAGCTTTTCACTTTCGAAGGCCGAAAAGCGTGCACACGAAATCGAAGGCAGACATTTAACATTCAATTTTCTGCTAGTCAAGTTCACCCGAGCTATTTACGGTTAGAGGCAGACATTTGGCAGCCTTAAAATACAGTACATGTAATAGAGAAGCAGAAAACAACAGTTGTTGTGAGAAATGTAGACCTAAACTCCAGACGCAAAGTCATGTCTTAGGCAATAAAAATTTCAATAGCTTTCCCTCACCATTATGACGTAGAGGACACAAGGATGGGTTCTACTCGCGCCAATCTGAAATAAAGGAAAATCGGCCTCGATGATATCAACCTTTGCGTCAATAGACACGTAGGGAGAGGAATCATCTTAAATGGGTTCATCATTGCATTCACCAGTCACGAAGTTTCGACTTCTTCATAACGATTACCTTTATATGGAAATGTGTAGGTGTCTTACACCCTACAATACAACGACGAGGTAAACAAAGAAATACTACGGAAGTGTACGTACATCATTCAAAATAAACGGTTTCACTATAACAACATCCCTTATTCTGTATCATTGCTGGCAGACTTTCCATGTCCATGTTTTATATTGAAATAGCGATGCTCACGTTCCACTTTTCAATTTCGTGTATCTTCATCTCCCACGACTATCGTCATTATCATCAATGTTCCTCAGCTCACCTCTTTCCTTTCTCGGAAAAAAAAAGCAACAACGAGAAATGAAAACAATTGAATGGCGACAGAGAACAAAAGGTGTAGACATTTCGTTTTTACTCCGGGTGAAAGTCAAAAAGGTAGTTCTAACGAATGAAATGGGATTCAAGTACGAGAACACAAAGAGAGGCTACGTTGAAAGGAAGCCTGGAAATATCTCATTACAATACCCGCACGCACATAACTGTATTCGTACCTACTACAGCGTGTTTGGTAATAGGTCGGAGTAAAGAATACTTTATATAGTTGCAGAATTTAAAAAGAATAGCAATTGTTTAGTATAACGTATAAGTATGGGAAGCGTATAACTTGTGTAATATAGTTTATATAACAGTGAAATAACCTATTTACAGTCTTAAATTTTTGTCGAATTTCGTTGGAAGCTCTTATTATTACTTCAGTTGACTTGCTGACGATCAAACTTGGCTTGGCATCAAGCAAAAAGAATTGTAGAAATTTTTGTACCACTTCATTTTTCGCATCGTTCAATTTTTCAAGGTTTATAGGTTCATTGATACGAGGAAGTGGGCAATATCATGCTAATGTTTTGGAAAATGAAAGTGCGACTCGTATTGCACGTGAGAAAAATACTGCGTCATGTACGTATTTAGCTTGGTAGCAAAGCCACACAAAAAAAAATAATTTTTGACAACCTGCGTGTAACATCACTCTAAAAATAGAGAAATATACGCATAGTTGCAATCGGCCTTGGCAAAAATTTAGAGGTTGGTTGGTTTAAATGGTTTATACTTTCACTACGCATTAATTTCCGGTATGCTCTTGGATGTTTGGTTAAATTCGGTTACCGGTTTCCAAATTATCTTGAGCACTTGCACAAGCAGACTGGCGAACAGATCTATAAAATTAAGTTAGTAACTTTCGCTTTTTAATAGTATCATAGCATTTGCATATATACAAACTTGTAGTGCATGCCATGAGTTTTTTTTACAAGTTTTTTGCCATTGTGTCTTCACTCACTCAACAAAGCCTTTTCTCTTTTATTCTGCGAATTGAATGAATGCACAGCTTGACCTGAATAAAAAACGACGAGTCAGATCTCCCATCTTTATATTTATTTCGTCCACCGTTTATACTCGATCTTCACATTTCCCATCACATATTGTACGCATCGCACGTTCTCCGTTTCCTCGTAATATATAAAAGATAAGGAGCATTTTTATTATGTAGGATAATGGCAGATGGATTGTGGAAAAGGAGGAGACACTCAAGTGGCCCAAGTGGGCTCTTTACGGCCTCTTTTACAATTTCCTTTGATTCAATCACCAACTAGAGAGAAAATGCGAGTGTTGCATAGGTAGCAATAGTTGTACAGCAGTAAAAAGCAACCAAACCAACCAACCTAGTTAGTTAGAGTTCTAGTAGTTTTTGATAGGACGATGATGATGATGACGACGACGATGGCAATGATAGCTGAATGCATGCTTGTAGATTTTACAGTATCGGCAACATCACATCCCAGAAAATCATCAGCAAGGTTCCTAAAAACGTGCTTTAAGTAGTTGTACGCGTAGAACGAGTGTAATCAAGTGAATGAAATGAATGCATGTCGTAATGTGGACTACTTGTACACAGTAACTACACTTATATAAGTGTAGGTCCTACACCTCCACTCAGACAAGTTCTTGTAACGTAACAAGCAAAAGGCACTAATACCACTGCCACCACCACTACTGCTGCTCTCTTCTTCTTTTTTCATCTGCTTTCACCGGATATGCGCGCTTACTTTCTCATGAATAGCTTTTGAGGAAGATGCAATAATTGAGAATGCTTTTCATTTCAAAAAGTATTATATATCTAGTTAGTATTATAACTTGAGTACCCGTATGCGATGCGTTCTTTCAGCAGTCACTACACGAAGTACAAGTTGCATAAATATGGTCTACTCGTGTACATTTTACATGTAAAAAGTTGTTTTGTAACATCGTGAATTGAATGAGCACAATCTGCTTTTAATTATGCTTCATTGCAGATTGCGAACTGGTTATATTTATACTGTTGAGGGCGATGATAATATTTGAACTTCTATACATACCAGTTTATAATAAGCATTCAAGTTTAAAAACGAGTAATATGTAGTTTTCTGGGAGCTTTTAGATTCGACTAATAACGGAATGCATTAAGTATGCAGCATGTGATGAGCTTTTATGTACTAAAAGAATCTTTTCAACGATTTTATTTTGACTTAACTTGAAAAACAAAATTGAAGCGGAAAAAGAGAGAGAAGAAGGATGGACGGACGGATGGAGAGAAATAATAGCTTCCTTGAAAGGATTGAGGAAGGCAGAGATGGAACAAGCAAAGTGTATTGAAACACGTTTCTTTACACACAGGCAGTCATGTAGCCATCATAGAAAGCTTGAATAGGTTCGATTTTCATTTAGGCTGATAGGCCACGTGAAACGTGAGTCGAGAGGTAAAATAACAGACTATCCAAGAGCAGCTACTACCATGTACCATGAGTTACGTTTCAGTCGGTCGTGTTTGCAAAGTGTATATTGGAAAAACATACACAGCTTTCCTTATCTTTGCAAACTGTAGTCAAATTCGACTTTTAGTTCGTTCGTTTTTTTCAACTTATTAAAAACTTCATTTAGAACGTACATAATTGCATAAGCTGAAGGTATGCACTACTAAAACTGGCGAAGATTCTTGGTGGCTCACATATGTATCCTGATACGGGCGTTTTGTATAACAAATGAGGCTACCTGTCCCGCATCCCTTTTCGACGTTAAAGATTGAACGTTCAAGAGAAAGATGCTATGCACCTTAAATCAAAATTAAATATGTACCTTTCCAGGACTATTGTATATTATTAAAAATCGCGATCAAACGTTATGAAGTAGTATTTCGTATAAAAATCTAATTTTCAATTGTGTTTAAAACTGAACCAGAATCCTTCCCTGACACGTTTTGCGTCTAATTGACCTGGATTATTTTATCGAGCCATGCAAAGAAACGGTAAAATTTATCGGAAACGTTACCTACATTTTGCTAACCTTATACCTTCCTTGTCCTCTATATTATGTCACCTGCATAATATGCATGTGTGTATCTCTAATCGTAACTCTTATTTTTACGCTTCCTTGCTTTAAGTTAATTTGATCAAGGACTATATATCATTTATTTGTAGTGCACTGGCTAGCGCCTCTAATTATCTCTATGAACAGTGCAACTAGACTGAGTTCAATTTGGGTAGGCAAGTTGTGTTATACCACTCAATAAGTAATGCAACCAGGAGATTGTTAATTATTATAATTTGTTCCACGTTGTTTAGCACAAGAGAATACGAGGCATAACGTGTACCGACAAAACAGTCGTAGTTGAACAACGGATTTTCCACACAGTGAATCAGCAGTTATGCAAACTCAATATTTGCTTCTCTTACAGTAAATATAGTAAATTAAAAGCTTATTTTAGTTCTACTCTCCGTTTTTAAAATGTTTTGCACACTCTGTCTTTGTACAGGCCATTATATCCAGACCGTAAATAAATTTTACCTCAAGCTGAGTTCAACATTTAATAAAGTGGGTCTTACAGGAAATTTATCGGTCCAAGTCTTGAAAAAGAGAAAGTTAGCTTAGCCTCCTTGAAGTTCATCATAATTGCGAATTTAACAACCCACGCCTCATGACACACTTTATTGTTGCATATTTACGTTCCGTACAATGACTTGTGTATATTATGTAGTCTAGTAAAGTTATTTCTCGTTAAAGCCCAACCAAATATTATTGGTAGCCAATTCTCCAGGAAATGTGTTACTTTCATAAGTGAAAGTGGTCATAGCTTGATCACCACAACTTTTCTCGTAATCAAGCATATATTTCATATTGTCAGCAAATGAAAGGAAGGAAGTGGTTATCCCGCCCTACCTTAAGGAAAAACATGAAAGAGTAGTATCGAATAATTTTCTGGTCAGAGAAATATTTGCATGCACAACTCCCAACTCCAGAGAAAGGTATAACCTATAGCACACTAATAACTACGTCTGTCTTTCCGTTAATAATGAAAGAGTATACATAGTAATACTACCATGTACTACTATAAGAAGTCAGAGTCAGCTATTATTGGGAAATACCCGACTCGCTCTCATTTTCCTCACAACTTACGCAACTGTAGCTTTAACACTTGAATCCACCATTCTTATGGTGTGGTCCTGACATAATATGTAATTTGGTTTTACCATTACTTTACTTTGGCGAGCGTTTACCACTCTTATGTGTATTTCTTAAGGTGAATACATAAACATAGTTTGAAATGGTTTACGAGTGAAATATTACAAAAGTTGGAACCATAAAATCCTGCTTTCCCACTTCTTTTTGCCTCACCAATACTGCTAAGCTGCTCATAGCTCCACCTGCAATAGAACTGATGGTTAAATGTGTGTGTACGGAAAAACAACTTATACAGTTTGCGTGAGATAATATACAATGATTTGTTATATTACACAAAGCGCCGTATGCCGGTAGTTGTATAATGGACAGAGAAAGATTTGCGAGACCGTTAACCTAACTGAAAAACTGACGTAAAGTTTAAGGTTATCGGTGTGCTTTTCTCAAATGGCGATATAAATAAAAATTACAATTGATATTATCAACTGAGACAAATGAAACTGGTCTCAAAATATTTTCGTGGAAAAAATGAATCTTAATGAATATTTCCACTCAGAGCTATTCCATTTTCTTTCTACTTTTCAGAAAATTGAGAACCAAGCTCTGTATAACCTAATATACGTATTTATGTATTGTACATGTTATACATCCCGGAATATATATGGGGATACATATTTATTTTGGTACTATAATAAAATACGTTAGCTATGATGATGCAATTCATATTTTGAGAATGCATTATGTTTCACAAAATGTTCCCTCAAGCAGTTAGTTATTATGGAACGATTTTTCACTGTATTATTCTCCATTATATGCATTCAACAAATTTTGTCACAAAAAGGAAATGAAGTACACTTTTGTTACTATCCGTTCCTCCATACTGAATTTTTTTAATGCTTTTATTCCATATATACAACAAAGGATTATTTATAAAATGTTCCATCATAATAAAATAACCAACAAGCTTGAAAGGGCTTCATACATGTAACACGTTAACTACACACTTTTCAACCGTTTTCAGGCAGGCAGGTACAGTGACTTTTCTGGTTTCACTTGAAGTGCCAACTTGAAAGAAAAGGACATATGCACTTAACCACACAACAAAGATCAGCAGCTCAACGTTTGCATGACTTTTTGTGATGAAAAGCATCTTTCTTTCTTGTACTCACTCCCTAGCTGTCTATTCTTTTTTTAAAGGAAAACATGTTCTTAACATTTTTTTTACTCAACCCTTTCAGCACATACTTACTAGAAAAGTATTCAGAAAAAAAAATGACAAGACTGAATTCAGAGTGTGAATCACAACGTCGCGTCGCCAGACGATCTTTCTCCCTCCTGTCTCTTTCTCATTCCATGTTGCTCTCATTCAATATGTACTTTCCATTTTAAAAAGAAAACAAGAGTTGCACAAGAGTAAGCCTTCATATTTTCCCTCTGCATGTGTACTTTCATTCATTCACTTGCTCTCTGCCATTCACTCATTCATCCCTTCATTTTTTATCCGCTTGTGGGATTTTTTGATGCGATTTAAAAACCCTGAAAGGAAATTGGATCATATAGAAGAAGGAAAAAAGAGAAGAAAAAAAGGCTCAAGAGTTGATGCTCTATCAATGGTATTGTTAGGTATAGTGTACAGTACAATATGAAGAATACCAGCAATATGCTACAATAGAACTGCATACAGTATACATATGAACATATTAATACAAAGAACAGAACATTTGGCGAAAGTCACGAGAGGATGATCGCCATAATGCTCACTACAAGTTTGTTTTTTTTTGAGGAAGAAAGCTTTTCTCAGTAAGGCATTGACAGTGGAAGTTCCCTTCTTTTAAATAAACGAGAGGAAAATAGCCTTCTTGCTTCTACTCTGTCTCTGTTAAAATGCAGTTAAAAATCCCTCAGATTTGCAGAGAAACAGGAAGAAAACCCCATAACTGGGGTTTCGTTGCGGGCTCTCAAATAACTTGCTACTTAAAACGATGCAACTATGGAAAAGGGGTAAGTTGAGCGTGCAAGAGAAAAACACTTACACAAAAGAAAACTTTTATACTGCAGACCGTATTTCTGCTAACAAAGCTCCAAAATGTGTGTCGTATTTCACGAAATACTTGAACAGAGCAGATATGTATATATATCAAATGCTGTCATTTGAAAAATGTTTACTTTTGGACGTTTACAAAAGTATAAACCCATTCAAAGCTGAACTCTTTTGAGAGCTGCTACATTTAGCAAAAATACGGTATCCATATCTCGTACAACTGTACACCAAGAATATTGGATGGAACACATGAAATTATTACTATGCAGTAAAAATTGTATGATAAACCAGGTTTATGTGTGTGCCACGTGGGGAAGATTATCAACAATTGTTGCTTTTTATGGGAAAATAAATCCATTTATGAGGAAGATGGAAAAATAAGGAGAGGAGTATTCTTGGAAGAACGTTATTATTTAAGTATGAAGATCGTGATATGGTACATATTTGTGTGTCGTGTAACAATATTTTGAAATGAAGTTAAAACGAGAGGGTGTTTGTTATCACTGCTTTGTGTCAGCAGTAGTCAATAGTTTTGCTTCACTTGGTCGAATTTGAAATTTGCTATTTTACCACAAACTGTTGGTTTGGTTGATTCTAGTGTAAATACAAAGCTCGTTTGGTTGTAAAATAATCACTAAAACCTCACACCAAATTTATTTAGCACTGAAAAGGTGGAGTTCTTCGGTAAAATCTGTTTTTGTGCTATATACTAACAAGACGTTAATACTTTTGCTTGCGGAAGTAGTTACCCATTTACTTGGGCAATAACATCCTTTAAAAAGGTCATGTTTAGCATGGCAGTGACACTGGTTTGTAAATATAAGCAAATGATGTCTTTGCTCTAATGATTTACTACTTTCAAGTAGAGCCTATTACGTAATCAAAAGTTTGTGTTTTATTTTGTACGTTTTAGAAACATGATATACGCTCATATTTTATACCAAATTGTTTAAGAAGCATTTAAGCTCACACTGCACAAGACATGCTCTACAAGAAGAGGGGATATACATTTGAAATTTTACCACGAAGATTGTTTGGTAGATGCTTTCAGAAAATATTGTAACTAACATTCCTCCATACTATTAAATTAATTAGTTTACCACTATTAAAACACAGCATTTCATATTTACTGATCAGCTGAACTGTTGTGAGGTGGGAGCTGCATTTCTATGCGAGTTGCATTTGTGGGAGCT
>JAQFZH010005015.1:0-11136 GCA_034695485.1 Entomobrya nivalis
CATTTGCTAAGATTTGGGTAAAATTCCGTTTGGCCATTATTCAAATTGGGGATTCTTTCCTTTATGTCTAAATATTTTGGGATTCTTGTCATTTGGGATTCTCGTTTTATAGATAGATTCCTAGGACCATAATATTGTTTACGTGTGAACAAATTAATTGCAGCTCATTCTGTTTCAATCTCCAATTCGAATGTTAATGTGTATATGCATTTTGATGAGATTCAATTGAGAAAATCTTCGTGCAAAGTTATTGCTCACACTTTGTTGGCAATTTTGAAATAACTTTCCTCTGGAAAATCTGAAATATTTTCATTTTGGTTAAAATGGTCAGCAGTTTATTTTCAAAATCAATATTAAATTGGTGCATATTTTGAACGCCAAATATAATGTTAATGGTTCCTATCCAAATGTATACGCTAACTTAATACGTTCACGAGAAGGTCAAAAGATCACAATGCCAAAGTTGTTATAAAACAATATATTTTTGTACTGGGCTCTTACTGGGGTATTAAGAGGCTACCAGTGGTTTTATCAGCCATTCGAAGTCTTTAATTTAATTATTTAAGTTTAAATATAATAGTCTTAATTGGTATGTTTATAAGGGTTTTAAACTAATTAATGTAATCAATGTTAAGAGGTTTGTTCCTGTACCAATTCGAATTGTTGGATTTGTTTGTCGTATTATGATGTTTATAATGCTATACGGACTGTCACGTGAAACATACGAGCACTATACATGCGTCGCATCTTGATAAGGATTCAAGAAATCTAATAAGCTGAGTCTTATAAAATTTACTCTGAATGAAGCAATTTTTATTGGCATTTTCTTATACAGACTTCTAAAAGGGCATACTTTTTTAAGGTTACAAAGGGATAAACTTATCTAAGGTAAGCTTATCGTTAATAGGGTACATGGGGTGGATAGTGTTGATTAGCTTCTTCTCTTTGTAAAAAGAAGTGGCAATACATGTTATAAAAATTAGAAAATAAATACAGTAGAGTTTCTTGAAACTTAATTCACAATTTATTAAAAGTCGTAGTGTCTCATCCTGATTATAACATGGTCTCTCGGTAGCTCTACACTCTATACTATTATAAAAAGGAAATTGTCATAAGTATCATTTTGTTAGTAGAGATGCATATATGATAAATGATGCTGTATACTATAAAGTAAGAAGCAGCAACGAAATTTTGTGGACCTGAGACTAATTATATTTCTTGAGTTTTATTTTTGGGTTGGCAGGTTTATCATTGTCATTATTGTGCAAAAAATGTGTTTGATTGTTCCCTTCTAAATATACGTCTGTTTACCACGAAAACTTGTTTTACAAGTAAACAAAGTTTCCAAATGTTGTTGAACCATTCCAATTTTGTTTTTATTATCTAAACCTCAACAATGATTATAATCGTTAAGACTATAAGTTATTGTAATCTCATTCTTTCATATGAATTATGATTACCGAGCATAGCTGTGGCTCTAGCTCATCCTCCAACGTATCTTGGCATCATGACAAAGAGGGAGCTTCATTAGAAGTAATGCAATTAGTAATTAGTTAGTTCTAAAGTCCATTTTGGTTCACATGCAGTTATTTACGGTCTTTCCGTTTTCGTCTTATACCGATACCTGTACATATGTATCACTTGCAGGGAAATACTTGTAGCGAACAGTTGTAAGGTTTAAAACATCTTGTAATTTTTTTGATGGTTCAAGCCGCATCGTTTCTCAATATAATTCAATGCAAGATGCAGTGATCAATTGTTGGCTGTTGCTGTGGGTGGCAGTGAAAATCGCATTGTATTAAGATAGAGGTTCATTTCTTTAAAAAGTTCTTTAGGAAATTAGCAATCTTGAGTATTAGATATTTTTGCCAACATGACGATAAAATATGAAAACTCAGTTTTTGGACTCACTCATCAGATTATGCACATGTTATCAAGGAACCCGTTTTGTACGATATCATGAAACTATTTATAAGCAATGGGGTACTCGTCTCGTCGAATGAGAACACAGAAGTTCTCTTCTCTGAAAGCCTATGTTGTATGTGTAAATATTGAATAGACACTCTAAGGAACTGGTAAAGAATATTAAAATATTATTTAAGGACGGAGAGCCCCATTAAATTAGTGTGTTCATCAGTATTGCGTCCTTGAAAATTATTTGTGTAAGAAACTAAATGAAATGAAGTAAAAGAAACTACTATGTAGTTATATATCATGAATTACTGTAGTTCTATTTTCAGAAATGATCCATGGGTGTGACGTTGAAAATTCAGAAGTATTTACCGAGTATCATCACAACTTTCAGATGTACACAGGTATATACATTACAAGGTTGCATTGTGTCCTGTACGAAAATGGTAATAACTGAACGAACTGGTTTCTTAGATGGCAAGAATGTCTGATGAGACGTGTTCTGAATCGTCTCTTGTTCTTCAGCCCAATTTGGAAACTTCATCCTTTGTCGAGAAGATATGGAAATGGAAATTTGAATGCTGAATCTGTAAAAGTATTAATAGATTGAAAATAAATCTAAAAAATAGAGAATTGGAGAGCACCGGGAAAGACGGAGTTTATCACCAGGAGTTTTCGATCCTTCAAACTCACCCCCATCATTTCGAAGCGTTCTTGATGAGCTAATTGATGAATGAGTTGATGATGCCCAGATACTGGACGAGTTCGACACAATGATGTTTGGGGTAATGGGGTTCATTGATTTATAAAATGCCTCAGATGATTACAATTTTTATGTGATTTTTGTTTTGTAGGAAACACCTGTTGAGTGTGAATTTTAAAGTATTTATGCCAGAAACATGTTGCACTGTATTTTTAGTAAGGTGGAGAACCACGTATTCAACAAGTGGCTCATGGGAATACAGATTTAAAAAATGACTAACATCAGTAGATGATGTCAAAAAAATCAGTTTACAAATCATACATTTTTTTGTGATTTTAGGGGCATGAAACTGGAGCTTCTGCCATCCATTTTTTCTGCTTCGCTATGGCCTGCAATCCAGAAATACAGCAAGTTTGTCAAAAGTAAATCGACCAATTCTTCAAGCATCACCAAAAAGATGAAAAATTTCATTTTGAATCTCCGCAAGGCGAATTAAAATACTTGGAACGTATTCTAGAGACATTACGTCTTTATCCACCAGTTTTTCTATTTATCCGAAAGCTGTCCGCTCCTTTGAACATTGAGCGTGAAGGGGACACAATTAGGTTACCGTCAGGCACTTCAGTTGCTATTTTCCCTTACCTAATTCACAGAAAAGAAGAGTACTACCCGGATCCTTATGAATTTAATCCAGACAGATTTTTACCAGAGGAACAAGCCAAGCGACAGGCCTACTCTTACATTCCCTTCTCCGCTGGCATTAGAAATTGTCTTGGATTAAAATTTACCATGATGGAAATGAAGGCTATTGACATTGGCAGTACAGATAAAATGGGAGATATTCCATTAATTCCAGCAACAACATTGACACCCCAACGGGACCACATTTTTAGGTTTGAGCACAGATTGGCTCGATAAACTGTTCGTCCGTATGTCAAACGAAACCGAAATTTTCGCGTGCAAGACAAGGCTAATGTAAAAGTGTGAAGCAAGCAATAAAACAATACACTTACTTTTCACCATTGCAGTTTTTCTTCATGTCTGTCCTGTTTTAATTACTAATTACTTTTATAAATCAATATTTCAATAAAAATACTATCCTACATCCTAAAGAACTAAACCAATAATTTGATACATGTAAGTATGTATAGGTCTATCATTTAAAGTGTGTAGAATTCATTTGCTTTTTATTTTATAAATGGCTTTTTAGTAAATTATTTTGCTTTATTCACATCTGCCAATTAAAGAACAGGTTTGGATACAGAAGAAGTGTAAATAAAGGTCACAATGGCTTACATCATTCGTCACTTTGAAATATTTTTAGACGATAATATTAAAAAGAGGTTAAACTGCAATTTGGATTGGATTTTGTTCCAGAAGGAGACTACAAGGTTACATTTTTGCGGCAAATCTGTAATATGGTTCGTCCGAATATATTAAATATAATTTTATAGCGTGGAATCACTTTAAACCCTAAATTATAAATAATCGAAGATAAAAGTTGTCTTTAAAGAAGTTAGTAAGTACATTTAAGTAGCACGGAATTCCCTAAAAAGTATCAAAATGTTTTTTTGCCTCCGCTTTCGTGTTTGTTACACTTTATTAACAAGCATGCGTTAAACTTGTTTTAATGGGACCAATTTTTTTTATTCCCACGCGTCATGTGGAGCTTACTTAAAAAGACCACCACCAGCGGTATATTTGCTGCATAGTTTCCAACTTGCTATTACAAAATAAAAAATAGCTACAAACTACTCACGCATGCAATACATTGTGCCACTTACTATACATCAAAAAATTATGATTATTTTTAAGATTTCCTGTTTTTTTTTCAAGGTATTTTTCCACATTTGACAGATAATATTTGTGCTTTATTTGTAGCATTATAATTTCAAGCCTTTAAATCGAATTTCATCTTTGTCACAAAAATAAAATTTACAAGGGAATCCCATATTGATTTAGCGAATGAAAATTGCAAGAAAAATGTAAACATGACCGTAATGTTCGGGATCAAGGAACAATGAATTCAACATTTTGTAGAAATTTTTCGCGAAATTCCCTTACCAGGATTCGTAAACAAATTAAAATTGCACACCAAAATTTTCCGTAGCTTTAATTGCTCACAATGTTTCGCTTAAACTTTACTCATTAACTTGCTTACCAGCAGTACGTATGACTTGTAGCTTACTTCAATATTTTTCAAAAATTGGAATGACGTGTAAGTCACAAAATAACTCGGTTGTCAGTAGCCGTTTTATGAAAACACAAGGTGCTAAAAATAAACTGAAGATTTTATTAGGAAGTTTTTGCTGTCTCCTATTTCTATTCATATCAGTTCTTAGCATTTCTGTTTACGCATTCAGGATCCTGGTGATTTTATCCACAAAATTATTTCGCCCTGACCTTGGGGACATTCTTAACGGCTTGAGTTCGTATCTCGGAAACGATTATTTTTACAATCATAAGTCTCCTCGAGCAAGTAGCATAATTTCCTTTATAATCCATGGTAGAGATGTGTCAATTGAGGAGCTCAAGATTGTCTTAGTCGAACGATGGATAAGAACAAAGGATAATAAAACTGGAAATTTGGCATTTCAACAATTTCAACAGTATCCAGCAAGGATGAGCGTTCATGTAAAGCGCATTACGCACCACATTTTTTGTACGCACACCTAGTTCGGCGCTTTCCGCACCACAATTTTGGCCGCAAAAAAGTTGCTGCGCTTTACGCACCACATATTTTGCCGCAATCCAAAATGCGGCGCTTTACGCACCGCAATTTAAGCCCAACATTTTAGCTTTAAAATGTATTCTTTATCAAAGTTTTAGTGGTTTTTAATTAAAACTGGTCCAAAATTATTTAAAATACTACAATATAATCGTATTTTCAACCAATAACTTAATTATTATCCACTTTATAAGCTTCTGATAACCAAAGTGGTCGTACTTTCTACTCGGCGTTTTACGCATTCCACAAAGTACGCTTTGAGGGCTACTGGCGCTTTACGCATTCCACAAAGTATGCTTTGAGGGCTACTGGCGCTTTACACATTCCACAAAGTACGCTTTGTGGTCTACTGGCGCTTTACGCGCGGATACGCAAATGTGGAAAACCACATGCGGTCGCTCATCCTTGGTATCCAGTGCGATGGATGGGTTTTACATTCTGGAAAAATTGCATGGACACATTCAACATAAATAACCACGTGTTTTTGGAAGGACAAAACGAAGGGGATGGTGTGGACGATGAGATATTGAACAACATTTGTGAAAAAATACTGAATGCACCTTATCCACCAAAAAGGAGTCCATGGGAAGTACATTTGGTAAAAAATTACAAAAGCGATCAACTAGCAACGCCAAATAATAACATAGGCGATCAGACGGCTTATGTCATTTTATTTAAAGTTCATCACTGTCTTGCCGACGGATATGGTATGCTTAATGCAATAGTTGAAGGATTCGCACAGAATTCTCTTGCAAATGTAGATCTTCCTGTACCCAGGTCTCCAAAAAGAAATTTCTGTGAAAGTATCATTTAATTATTATATTACCTTTCCATTTAGTGCATTTTATGAATTCTCATATGCTATGTCTCACATATTCCGTTCACTCCCCTGGAAAGTTCCAGACAATAAAAAAGAATGGTACCAATTTTGTGCCAAGTCGGATTTCATTCCAATTCAAAAGGTGAAGTTTATCAAGTTTAAAGTCAGTTTTACCAGTGTTTTGTTGTCAGCAATTTCTTCAGCAATTTGCCAAAGTATTCACAATGAAAACCGGAAAAATATACATTTGAAGCCAAAATGACTTTTTACAGATGACCCAAATAATAGTTAAATGTATTGCTTAAGTGTATTGCCTTTGCCAGGTCACTCCAGCCGTTTGACCAACCATACTACAGTAGCATTGTTCGACCTTCCAATTGACAGATATGAAAGCCAAGTAAATAGACTATATGATGTCGATGAAATGCTGGAATCGACAAAGAATACACGCGTTCCTACATGTGTTCCTTTATACAATTCTGCAATGGGATGTCATTTTTATCCAGTGGGAAAATATCTTGGAACGCAGAGAGTAGTGGCGGCAGGTGGTTTTTCCATATTTATGTTATCCTGAAATAAATTGTAGCATGGCGCACTACTCAACTGTATATTTATTTTGCAGGGCTCACGAATTTTTCAAGCGTTCCCATAAAAATCGAACAAGATGGAAGGAAATGCATTGCTGCTGATTTTATGGTGGGGGCACTTGATGGAGTTGGAGGTTGACATGAGAGCTATTACGATTGTACAGATGTACACATGCCTATACTAAAACTTCAGTATTTTTATATCTTCATTTGTATCTGTTGCAGGTGTGGGGATAATGGTTTTAAGCTACGGGGAATACATCAGAGTTGCAGTTACAGCCGAAAAAGCAGTCATGTCACAGGACGAAGTAAACAGATTTGTGAAGGAGGTGGTAACTGAAATCGACGAACTTTACAAGAAGGCTGTATGCTGCTGTACACTACCTTTGTCAATCAATTGAACATAATCGAGAGAAAAAATCAGAATATTTCAAGCAAATTCCTTTGTCATAAACTGGAAATTTATATTGCTATTTTTCTGCATTATTGGATAAAATATCGACAATTATATTCTACATATTGTCTTGTTAGATTTAATTAGAATTCTCTCGTATGCTGATGTAATTTGAGTTTTGGCGAGTAAATGTTTTACGCGTTTTTCATGGGTAACATTTACATGAAGGGATTTAGTTATTAGAACGATTTAAGAAAGATCCGAATTCCATACATATTGGTTGTAATATCAAAAAGTGAGTATGTCGTATATTATTATGTATTAATTGATGGTTACGTTACAGAGGGTTCCTGAATGAAATTAAAGTGGTATGTAGAGTTCAGTTGATTTAATATGTGGGTCTGTCGTGAACATTTTATTTAAAATACGGCTGTTTCTTTCACCCTTGGAATAGCATGTCCATATGAATCGAAGTTTGAAATAATTGTCTTCTAGAAAAAAACTGAAATGTTTTTAGTTATCCTTAAACTGATCAGCAATTTATTCATAAAATCAATCTAAATTGTTGTATATTTTGTATGCGTTGAGCATAAACTATATATAACAAGTACACTATCTGTAATCACTTACCTCATAATCATCGGAATATCAGAATTAAATTTAATAACAAAATTGGATATTAATGGAATTTATTCCCTAATAAAGTTGGATTTTTGTTTTAAATTACTATTACTAAATAAAATATTTAAAATGGAAATATTTATTGCATATTAAATTTAAGCGTTTTATTAAGTCAAATATAATATTTGTTACGTATGAACAAAGTAATTGTAACTCGTCCTGTTTCGATCTCAAATCCAAATGATATCGTGTGAATGGATTTTAATGAGTAAAAAACTTCCATCAAATTGATTATTCACACATTGTTGCCAATTTTGAAATATTTTTCCTCTGGAAGAAATATTTTCAGTTTGGTTAAAGTGGCCTGAATTTTTTTTATCAAAATCAATATTGAATTGGTGCATATTTTCAACTCGATGAATATAAACTACTATAGCTTTTTTAATATCTTAAGTGTCATGAAACAGTGATCTTGAAACCATTCATAGTCCAATCATGTTAATGTTCCCTATATCCTAATGTCTATGATATCTTATTACATACACGAGAAGGTAAAAAATTACAATGTTGTGTGCGTCAAAGTTGTTATAAAACAGGTATATTTTTGTACCATTTGTTAGCAGCCTTTTTCGATCGATTAATAACTGGATCACGAACAGTGATATTTATTTAATGGGTACAATTTTTTTAATGATCCCCATCTAAATTTACTTATATGTAAACTTATTACATACACGAGAAGGTTATAGCTCACAATGTTGTGCACATCAAATTTCAACTTGTGTTCTAGAAAAGTCGGAAATTTCATACAAAACTATTTCCATGGCAAGTTGGGGGAGTTAAGTATCCACAGAAATCCACAAATTTATCCAGATCCTTTGAAATTTGATCTTCACAGATTCTTGTCCGAATATGTGAATAAATGACATCTATATGCATACACTGCGATTTATTGGTAATTGTGGTCTCGTATTTGTATCGGATGGAAGGTGGCTATTAAGCAAGTAAAGGTTATGATGGCGTACATCATTCGTCACTTTGAAATATTTACTGACTATGAATTAGAAAATGTTTAACTTCATTTTGGACTAACCATTGTACCAGAACGAGACCACAAGATTACATTAAGGCGACGACAATTGCCTAATCTGTAATATATATCGCATCATTTCATTTTTACTAGCATACGAATGGTCAGTACCCAAAAGGAAGTATTTAGATTTTTCTACTGCTGTAAAAGAACTTATTATCTCAGAAGAATGTTCCATGCTAATAGTTAACGGAAAATATACGTTAGTAATAGCTGGATCACGAAAAATGATTTTAGACGCGCAAAATTCAATGAATTAGTAACAAAGTATTTAAAGCGTGGGCATTGAGAGGCTACTAGTGGTTTTATTAGCCATTAAAAGTCTTCAATTTGGTTATGTAAATTTAAGTTTGAATATAAAATTGTTGATTGTTTTGTTTATAAAGGTATGTGAAACTAAATACTAATGTAAAGAGATTTGTTCCTGTACTAATTCGAATTGTTGGATTTATTTGTCATGTTATGATATTTATAATGTAATACGGACGGACACACGAAACATACAAACACTATACATGCAGGGCTACTTAATAAGGATTCAATTCTCCTAATAGGCTGGATGTTATAACGTTCACGCTGAGTGAAACAATTTTGATTGACATTTTCACACACAGATTTCCAAAAGAAGGGCATAATTTTTTAAGAGTTCAAAGGGATAAACTCATCAAAGCTAAGGGCACATGGTGGTGGATGGTGGTTGTTAATTTGTTCTCCTTGCCAAAAGAAGTGGATCTTGATCATCATCATAGATCATATTTGAAACCTTAAATCTTAATTAGTGAGAAACAATAAACAAATTTGCATGGTATTTATTATGCGAAATCATACATGCGTATGAAACAAAACAAAAAATTATAATAAATCAATTACCAGGATGTTGGTTTGGCACTGGTTTATGACTTTATTTAGGTTAGAAAATGATCAAAACAAAGTAAGATTTGTAACTACAATACATGTTTTGTCGATTAAACTTTTAGAAGCTTTTAAGGTCAAACAAACGGACTTATCCGAACAGGCCCAAAAAAATTCATCCAATTTTTGGGGATACATTTCATAACGGACTACTAACATTTTTAAAATGAGATTTGGTCTTCGAAGAGACAATCATAGAATCGTCCAATCTCCTATAAATCTCCGTTGCGTTCATAACATTATATTCATAAAATTTAATAATGGTCGGTTAGTGCTACGTACCAAAATGAAATAATATGATCAAGGGTTCATGAAAAACGGCAGTAGCAATTAGAATGTTGACAGTCGATGAAGAAATTCACCAACAAGTTGGAACCATTTTAGCAACGGTGAGATTATACACGTATTTCCGTAAAATATAATAATTTAATTCGGAAATATAATAATAATGTACATACCAAAGAGGAAATGTTTTAAGGGTCATGAAACAACGGTAGTGGCAATTCAAATGTTAAGTCGCATTCAGAGAAGTAGTAAACAAAGTTATAAAAGAAAAAGGCTGCCAGCATTATACATTCAACTGCAATAATGATATTATTCTTTTTATTGGACAATCAAGAACCAAAATGGCTTGAAATATTTGAATAGATGCATTTTGGAAAGCAGTCAAATCACTTTCGTCGTCCCGTTAATTTTGAGACGAATTCGGGATTCTCTAAAAATGATCGCCAGCTTAAAATTATCTTCTGGCACAATCCTCAATATTATTCATTGGGTGCTCCACAGAGATCCACAAATTTATCCAGATCCGTTGAAATTTGAGCTTGACAAATTCGTATAATTACAATATTCGTCACTTTGAAATACTTTTAGACGATAAATTAGTAAAAGGTTAAACTGCAATTTCGATTGGGTTTTATTCCAGAAGGAGCCTACATGGTTACATTATTATTTCGCAAGCAGTCGAATCTGTAATATGGTGTGTCCGAAAATAATAAATATAATTTTATTGCGTGGAAGCAATTTTGTCCGTATCCATTATCCTAAATTATAAATAAATGAAAATAAAAACTATCTTTAATGGAGGTACACTTAAGTAGCATGGAATTACCCAAGAAAGGATCAAAATGTTTTTTTGCTCTACTTTCGTGTTTCTTACACTTAATTAACAAGCAAGTGTTAAACTTGTTTTAATGCAAACATTTTTTTATTCACACGCGTCATGTGGAGTTAACTTAAAAACACCACCAACAGTATCTTTGCTTCCTAGTTCCCAACACAATATTACGTAATAATAAAACAGGTAAAACACCTGTGACAGATAACGCACGTAGACAATTAAGAAAGGCGCCGGCTGGGCCGGCAAATAT